>JAQQZZ010124028.1:0-14319 GCA_030265115.1 Mopalia vespertina
ACAGGACGCAATACAGACACCACAAACAGATCAGCTTCCTTTAGCTCTGAGAGCACCAGGGCAACATGAAGCTCCCTACAACCACCAGCCATCTGTTTTTGAAATCATTACCTTTTTGCCATTTCATCTTCATCAACACCGATTTCTTTCTCTTTCTTTTCAGACTCCGCCAAACTTTGTTCAAAGTTTTGGACTGTCATCAGTTTCTGTCACATGAAAAATTAAAAACTGGGGTCATTAGTCATTTTCTGTATTGTGATATTTGTCATTCCCTATTTACCAATCAAGCAACTCACAATTTCATATGTTTTAATAACTGAAGTACTTCGTGAATGCAAAATTACACATACATGTATATTTTTTGTTTGTTTGATTGGAGTTTAACGTCATACACAAGAGTATTTCACTTATATGATGACTGATTGACCACTTTTCAATCTGGCCTCCTTACTTTAAATACCAGAGGGAACTACGTAAAACGGCCCCCTTTATTGCTGGAACCCCATGGAGGGACTCTTTCATATACCGGAGGTCTACAGAAGGACTTGAACTGGTGAACATTACATCAAACTGAAAGGATGACCAGTAGGCTGTTGTGCTAACCACTGAACCACGGATGCGGCGAATTTACACATTGCAGAATGTGTGTTTGTTTGATTGGGATTTAATGTCCTACTCAGGGGCATCTCACTTATATGACAACAGATTATCCATTTCACAATATTCTTTGATTAATACGGTGGAAAGCCGAGAGGACCACCCATGTGATTGCTAGAGCCACATAATGTGACTCACTCATACACTGATGGTTGACGGACTCAAAACCAAGATCAGTATATCGAACTTAGATTAGTACGACACACTAAACCACCAGCCCCATAAAAGAGGGAACTTGAGAAATATTGTTCAATTAATATTTTAAGACACACTTTTAATTGAATCTGTTTTTTTTTAAAACTGGGTATAACTTGAGTTTCTTCGTTTAACATCGTCTTTCAGGCTATTTTACTCATATCTCACAGGAGTCAGCCTACAAGCCCAATAAGTGAAGGAAACCACCTTTCAATGCCACTGGCAACAAAGAAGACAATCACTAACACAAAAACAGATCTGCTTCTTGTAGACCCTTAGCTATAAGAGCACCAAGAAGGTCCCTCGGAACTGCCCCCGATATAACTTGGGCACTGGGCAAATACAATATACGGTTTCAGCTCAGGTTAATTTCTTTGATTATTATTTAACATCATACTTAAGGATATTTCACTTATATCATGATTTTTATTTGCTAGTAATACATGTAGATGGAAAACCAAAAAACCAAATGACTGTTAATTACTGTCAGCATAGTCTTAACTAGAGACCTGCCCACTTATCAGATTTCTAAACATGGTTAAAATGACGGCTAGAATTTCTGAATTTTAACATGGGAAAGATAGTAAAATCTTTTGACAGGTAAAATTCCTCAAAATAGGAATTTATGACAGGCAGATTTCAAATCCTACATGTAGATACATGTAAGACACGGACTGTCAGTGATTTTAATGAATACAAACTTCAATTTCGGGGTTGAATCCGTTAAAAGACATCCTTGCAAACATGAGATCTTCACATGGGACTACACTGGGCTCAGTCTGATAGGGAGTTCTAAAAAGATGATGGATAACGATTTGTTTATTTTGTGTTTAACACTGTACTTAAAGCTATCTCACTCATACGGCAGACTTACCTTAAGATTGAAGGAAGAAACCCTCGATGTCACTGGCGGAAACAAACACAAATTCTATATTAATGAAATATATCTGTCCCTATATCTGCTAGCTATACTTAATAATTAATAAACAACTAAAAAATGTAAAATACCTCCAAAAAACAACTTTGTACTTTGTACATCCTCAACCGAAAAACTACAATTTTAATTTTATTGTCTTTTGCAACTCTTACATTTACAGGCTTTAAACATTCACATTATTTCTAGGACAAATTTTTAAGAGTTGTTCTTTAAGTTTAAAAGGTAACCATTTTTAATAGAAATATATTTGTATTTATTTTTTCGGCAAAGCCATGCTGCAGCCCTTTTCTTAAAAAAAAAAAAGACACCCAAAATATTGCAAATAGGAATTGAAGGTAATGAAAGATTCACTTAATATTTTAATTCTAAAACTAACTCTTTTTCTTTCAATTCTGGGAGATCTAGCACCCAATGCTCCTCGTCTATGACTCTTTTCTGTTCTTCTGCATTCTGTTCTTTCTCTATGCGTATCACACTTCGTCGCATAAACTGCAAAACAGAAAAAGATGACAAATAAAGTACAAAAAACACAAACATATTGTTTAAGTAGTTTATTTCACAGCATTTAATTGATCCTAATTGATTCCCACTTTCTTTTAAATAATTTAGGGTTCACTTGATTGTCACGAGATGCATTGTAGTCTTTTGAGACAATCATGTAATTAAATTGTATATAATACTCTCCTTTTTTTTTTTAAAGATGTAAAGCTGACATCCCCCGCCCCTTTTTAAATTGAACATTTGGTCAGTCGACTACATTTGTATTTAAAACGTTGTTTTTGTTAAAAGTTATAATTTTTGTATATTTTTCGACTAATACAAATCTGTTTAACCAGCGAGAGCCTTCAACACAAAGGGTGGCCAGGTGTATCGACAATAAACAATAAAATGAGCGTAAACGACATACAACAGATACCTTGATCTAATGCATATCGCAAGGAGCATGTTGTTTATGTACGCGCTGTTGTTGTTGCGTGTGAGGACTGTTGCTTCGCTTGATAAAATACTAAATTATTATATATATATATGTACCTTCATCTGCATCAGATTTTTGGAAAGGGTGGATTTATCAGCCGCACTAGCCATGTTTAAATCGTATAATAAGACAAACAAATTAAAACAAGTCAAATTAAACTAAAACTTCAACTTGACCCAGCGCTTCATCGTCGTATTTAAACCAAAACACAAACACGTGGAGGCGTCTTCCGCCTTCTTTTCTCTTACTTCCGGCGCGGTTTGCGAACTTTTTTTAATCGAGTTTCAGTTTCACAGCTGACTTGGAAATGAGTATTTTTCAAGTGTTTCGCATGTTTTAGTGGTATGTTAATCAGTTTGCTTAATTCTTGGCATACTTTCGTAAAGGTTCACTCTTAATTTTAGATTTTAATCAACTGACAACACGTTTTAGCTCGATAAACTGTTCCTGCTACAACAACAACACGTCAGCTAGCAGGGAGGATTTTAAATTTTGCAGCAGTGTTGCAGTCAATTGAAAAATGCCGTGATAAAATGGTTACACGTCAGCTGGGTTTTGTTTTTTTAAATGTTTATTTATGTATCACAGGCTAAAGTTTACGCAGCGAATGACTGATCTTCAAAAATAATTGTCCAGTTAACAAGGTGTTACAAATAATAAATGAATTAAATAAAAATACTGCGTGCCAAATTTTGAAGAGAAAAATGATGAAAGACAGCAGTCGTGGTAGTAGTTTACTGCCCTCTCTAACTGTTCGGTTTAGCCATATTTGCCATCAATACAAAGCCTTTTCACAGGCTTGAAGTCGATACTCTGCTGACACCGATCCGCAGCAATATATATCTAATTTATCTTTGATTTTTTCTGTACACAAAACTGCAATAAAGACTCATTCGACTACCCCCTAATTTCTTCTCCATGGTCAAATCACATGTCGAATGTTTCAACTGAGCAAACCATGCTCATCATTTTGCACCTTTGTTGTAGAAGGGTTATTGCAAAGTGTGATAACTCGCATTCACACAATAATTTAAAACCAATCGTTGGTTGAGAGCAGAGAGTAATGTTTTTTGCTGTCATTCTTCTTGGACTGAAGTGCAACATGGCTAGCATGAGAAGTTTGGAGGTGGGCCAAAGAATATTTATGGCATTTTTGTGTACAGAAAAAATAAAAGAAAAATCAGATGCATATCCCTTTTGACCGGTGTTAGTGCACCTAACTAACTTTGCGGAGTATCGATTTGCAGCCTCTGACGTGGGTTTGTAGTGACATGACGCAGGGCTTAACTGAAGGGTCAGACACTGATGGTGGTTACTTCACTCACTAGGATGCAAGGGCTTAGGCAGACACCTGTCCACCCATCCAAATGGACACCCTGAAGTGAACAATTGCCTCATTTGGACACCCTGTTTTAAGAAACTTTAACATGCAGGAGATAGGGAAACTGTAAAACTTGGACACCCATTTACTTAAAAAATAATGCAAACTTACGGTTTTGGACACTAATGCAAGAGATAGGGAAACCCAGTTATTTTAAAAGTGAAGCAAACTTACCATTTTGGACACCATACTTTGGATTTCTGGCTAAGCCCCTGCTAGGATGGCGTTTATCAAATAAGCGAAATAATGTTCAGTTTGGCTTAAAACTATGATCAAACATAGTGATACACAAGATATGAAACTAATTTGCATACCAGCTAACTGTGTTTGGAACAAAACGTTGTTGTCTTAGCACTGGAGGAAGATAAATTTTCTGACATATCAGAACACCTCATGTTTTATGGTTGGGAACTTGGGACTGAGTCAGTTACTATTGGAATACACCATTGTCATACGAGTGAAATACATTGTACCCTTGAGCATGGCTCAAAACTCTGATCAACCAATGACAATCTTATTAAGAAAAGAAAAGTGTAATTCACAGGAAAACCGAGTTTGTACAGTCATGGAGATTCAGGGAAAAATAAAATGAAAGTTTCCAGTACTTACATTTCTTTTCTTTCTCTTTGAAAGCCCCGCGAAAATAACTATTCCACATTCATAAATACTTTGTTAAAAGATTTAAAACCATTATAGATACAAAAGAGGAAGACTTTGATCACTCTGGGGTTTCATTAAAAATCTGGACCATCATAATCATACGATTATGTTCAGCCTTTTATATACAGAATTTAAATGTGTGTAATGTTTAAGAATTAAAGTACCCATGTAATAATTGCTTTTATTTTTCAGACAAAATGGTTGACCAAGGAATATTTTAAAAACCATGGAACCAGGTCTGATAAATGTTAGGATTGCAAAGGTGAATAATAGTTTCCTGTTGCCCTAGTGCTTTCAGTGTCAAGGGGCAACACGAGTCTAATCTGTGCGTGATGTCTCATTTTCGTCTGTTGCCAGTGACGTTGAGCTTTCAGGCCATCAAATGAGTGACCTATCCTTAAGTACGGCAATAACCCAAACTCCAACATGAACAGCTTTAAAATGGTGCCATGACATAGTTCATCTCTAATCTCTTCTTGGGTCTCGCATTAAATTGTTAAAGGAACTAATATGTTGTGGGGTTTTGTAAGTTTGTGTGCTTTGTCTTGCTTCAAGTCCTGTTGCCTATGGCTTAGTGGTTAGTCTGTCTAATTACTAATCCTACGTGATGTGTCATCCATGGGTCCTAGTCCGTCTGTCGACCATCAGATACATGTATATTAGTGCAAGTGAGTCACATGTTATGGCTCCAGCATTCACAGGTGTGGTTGTGCTAGTGTACACCGCCGTATTATAAGTGACATATCATGAGCATGGCCTAAAAGTCATTGTTTAATTGTCAGTGACATCATGCTTGATTTACTTCACTCATGTGTCTGTCATGCTGTCAGTGTCATACATGTATGAGTGAAATAACCCTAAATATAGTGTTAAACCCCAAAACCAACACACTTTTGCTGGCCTGTGCTGTAATCTTTTCTGGTAAAACCTTAAAATGGGTCATCTAAAATTTTGTGAGATAAACAATTTGGGAATCTATAAAGCGGTTCTCCTAAAATATGTTTGATTAACCATGGGAAGACCCGGTTCTCCCCAACAGAACTGGCCTGTTTTTGTAAGCCTATATTTTTTTTATTTTGTTAGTAAATAGATCCTTTATCTTTTTATTTCATTCTTCAGATTATTTCACCATCCGATTTCCGTGTCACCTTTCTTCCCGAGCATGGCACCCCAGGAGAAGCCAGTATTTTCCAGACTTTCAGTATTAGTCTCCACAAGTTCTTTGAAGATGACCAAACCATCCAACAGTCATTTCAGGCTAAAGAAGGCCAGGTAAGTTGTCATCTTTTTTGTACTATATGATTTACAGTTGAAATAGCGAAGTGTTGTCAAGGGAGGTAACTTAATTGAGGTTTCCACTGTATTAAAGCAAGGAACAGTGTGAAGTGGATAATCCGTTGTCAGATAAGTGAAATACTCTTATGTACGACATTTTTAATACCTTTTTTTGACATGGCAAAACTATTAATGATCTTCTGTTTCTTTCAGGTTTATGCTGGAAAACGGGTGAGAGACGGAATATGGTACAGAGTAAAAATTATTAAGTTTTTAGACAGACGTTGTGGATTAAGTGCCAAGTAAGTTCTTGCTAATCAATTGTGTTATATTGATTTTCATTCTGCGTTCATGGTCCAGAGGTTAGTGTGTGCGCCTACTATTTCTACTTCGATGTATGGCTCGTGAGTTTAACTTCATCTGTCAACCTCTGGTATATAATTATAAGTGAGTCAATAATGTGGCTCTGGAAATCTTAGTTTTTTACCGATTGAAGGTAAGGCACAGTGAAAAATGGACGATCCATCATAATATAAGTGAAATACCCTTGAGTAGGATGTACAACCCCAATCAAACTAACAACAAAGGTATTGATTCTCCCCCCAAAACATGTAATAGTATTGTTTTCCATGCACTTTTGCAGCTGGTTGTTTTAGAGAGCGTCCTGTGGTAGTCTCTTAGTTTAATGCGATACACGAAGCAGTCTTGTCATTTTGTCAAGCATCATACATTTGTATGCTTTGTATCAGTGCACTGTGTAAGAAGGTCATTTATTTATTCATTGTGTCAAGGACACTGTGCTATTGTCGCTAACGCCATGTTGAACGATATCGACATTAGATTCACTGCAAACAGGTGCAATCACATTTTGTGACCATCAAGTACCATCTAGCTTTTCAATGCATACTGCGAACTTTGGGATAAACCAGCCCCAACACTATCTTACCAAGAGGTCACTTGGCGGATCTCTACTTTTAACCACAGTCACCAAAAAATCCAAATTTGAAAAAGTGTAATTTGGGTCAACATAAAATGGAAACATTTTTTGATTTAAGAATAAATTAATTTGTTAGAATCTTAAAAAAATAAATTGTATTGATCTACAGCTGAATGACATCATAGCATAGTCCCGGTGTATATATACAGCTGTGATTTGCCTGGCGACAACCACACAATTTTCAATAATTTACCGAATATCACTACATTCAAAATGGTCCTGGTTTATGACCAAGTTTTAGAGGTTAGACGGTGATGGTTTTAATCAAATGCTGCAACCAAATGTGCTATAAACCGTATTAACCTAATTGGTTGTTGATATCTTTTCTGAAAAAGTACTCCACATAAAGACTTGTTCATCGAAATTTATTTTGTCAGTTAGACCCAAAGTTGTCTGCAGATAAAAAGACAAGATACTTATGTTTATTTTCTTACATTTCAGCTGCTTTTTCTTGGACAAAGGTGTAGTTGAAGCTCTTCCTGTCAAATGGTAAAAAAATATATGTATACTTAAACGTAACGACACCAATGGTATCTTTTCTTAATTGCTATAAAACTTGCCATTGTGTTTCTTTTTTAATTTTTTTTATTTATTGAACTTCAACCATATAGGGGTTGGAGGGAGCTTCATGTTAACCTGGTGCTCTCAAAGCTAAAGGGGAACAGAAAGCCGATCTGTTTGTGGTGTCTGTATTGCGTCCTGTTATTGTCCTGTATTTGTTCCATCTTGTCTTTGTTTGTTGCCAGTGGTGTTGAGGGTTGTTTCCTTCAGCCATTGGGCTGGCACATCGTCATATAAGTGAAATACCCATAAAGTATGACGTAAAACCCCAACCAAACAAACAATGATACCCTCATCAGGCCATTCCGCACTTATATTAACTGCATGTTGGCAGGATGATGGCTTGGAGGTTAAATGCCATTTTTCTGCCAACTTCCATGTAGGGTTTAAAGTGAGAGAACATGACTGTACTGTATGACATTAATCGTTGAAATACCTTTTTCTTTTCCACAGCTGCAGATGTCCGAGGTTTTGGTTCAGACATACATTTTCTTCCAAAAGTTTTGTCAGGGTGAAGAGGGAGACACCTTTCTCAAGAAGATACAGGAACAAGCCATGGATTTTGATGAGGAAAAAATTGGCGTTCCGTTCAGTCGAGATACTGCTCGTAATTGGCTGACTGTACTAGATCTGAAAGGGAGGTCAGTACCGATTGACTCTTGATTTACTTTGTCTCTTTTTTTGCAGTCAAAACCATCAGCTGTGGTCAGTGGTTAGTGTGTCTGGCTTCCGACCCTTCTCCGATGTATCGCTCACAAATTAAGAGTCCCTCCCTCAGGTTTATGAGTGAGTCACAAGATGTAGCTCAGGCATTTGCAGGAGTGATTTTTCTGACGATTCCTCTATTTTCCACCGTGTTTAAGTAAGGCACTGTTTGAAGTGGACAATCCGTCCTCCTGTAAGTGAAATCCCTTTAAGTACGACGTTAAACTCCAATCAAACAAACAATCTAACAGACGTACAGTACACCAAAGAATTAAACTCATGACCGTGTAGACACCGTGTGTTCACGCTGTCTTCACGCTCATTCAATTTGACAGTTCAATTTGACATTACAACAACAGCGTGTCTTCACGGTGTGTTCACCCTGTCTTTACTGTGAATTCACGCTGAACTTACTATAAATAAACCTGCAATAACTTTACCGTCTCGGTACAGGATGGCGAGAAAGACAGTCCTCATTATGGATTATACATGTGTATCTGTCACAAAACGAGCGTTTATCGCGATCTTTTTGGGCTGTCATCATTCCTGGTGCCCAACGTGTAGGCCTATATACGTCGTCGTTTCAAGTATGTAAATGCATATAAACTCACAAATAAGCTTGTTTACCGCCGACTTCCCACATATAAATCGCAAGTTTTATCATATTTTGGCGTCTGATGTCTTCGGAATCAAAAATATCGTTGACGAATCTGGTATTTCATAATCCCGCTATTGTTTCTCACACAAACGGTCGATTAGCAAAACTCCCAAGCAAATTTATCCATACAATCATGATATTTAATCCAGAATTTAGGAAAGCATGCAGCATAAATGTTGGGCCGGCAATCGAGAAGCATCAAGCCTTCCGCCATTTTGTTTTAAACTTTTCGTTTTCTGTAACTACTGCTGTCTTTCTAACCAGTTTTCCCGCTGTTTCGAGAAGCACTCTTGTTCCAACCAATCAAATTGTCTAGCTGGTAACCCATTTATGACGTACTAATCTAAATTAAGACATTCCAACCATATATCGATCGGAAAATTCCCATCATTCAGCGACACACGTCAAACATGTCATTTGAAATATTTTTTTAACGACGTAGAGCATTGGTATATTGTTATATATTTTGTTATAAAGCTCTTTTGTACTTCTTAATTAAATGATTCGGAAAACCCAGTGAAAACAAAATCACAATTAGTTGTTTTCCTATTCTTTTTTGCTATTTAAACACACAGCATTTGACGGCCAGGGGGGCGCCACCTAACTTATAAACATCATTAGACTGCCTGTCCGTGATTTGTTGAAGCTATCTGCCGCATGTACGTCAACTGGAAAGCAAAATAACATTGGAGTGCTCACCCAGCAATATCGTGTAGACACCGTGTGTTCACTCAGCATGAGCGTGAATTCACCGTGTGGACACCCTGCATGAGCGTGGAGACACGAGGAATTCACGCTGTCTTTTTTCTGGTAGTTTTGAAGTCCTACAACAACAGCGTGAATTCACCGTGTCTTCACCGTAAACACACCGTTCCCACACGGTGAACACACCGTGAACACAAATCATGAGGTTAATTAAACTGTCTTTGGTGTACTGTATGTATGAATTCTGGGCGGAAGATACTGGACTACATGTTAAGTAAGGATTTGTGCGTTATCAGTAGTCCGGTATCATACCGGACTACATGTCAAGAACGGCTGTGGGTTATTGAGTACTAATGGCCGACGTCCTTGACGTGACGTCAGCATGATGGGGTCACCGGAGTGCATGACAAGTTTGTCGTCTGACCGCGATGATCCTGGCCTACTGGTAAATAAGAGATGTGGGTTATTGAGTGCTCATTGACGAAGAAAGCGGCGTTCGTGACGTCACAGGTTGCACGAGATGGTCGTGGTTCTGGGCGGTGACTCCGTTCCCTAGAGAAAGGGGACGCGAGTCTTATATACTAGTACGGGAAATGGGTGTCTTGCGGTTAAAAAGAAAAGGGATTTAATTAATTTTATGCCTGACGATGGCGGGGCATGCACAGTGTCAATGACCGGGCCGGATGTCAAGCCATGTTATGCGATGACTTTGGCGTTGAAAAATGCGCCATGACGTCAATATATCGAGTAAACGTGTCTCCTAGCGGCCTAAGCGGAACGTTACAACAACGGCATGGATCGAGTTATCTCCCTTTGAGCTAGCATTTGCTATGACATCGTAAAGAAGGGTTGTGACTTAAGGGGATGGGTCACAGGGCACGATTAAAAAAGGAAGGGTTGACCTTAGGGCTATCATAGGGTAGTGTGGGTGTCTTCCCGTGATGCTTTGTGAGTCTCTCGCGAGCGTTGACGAGATGTGACGAGTTGACATGGAGTGCTGTGGCCTGTGGGGTCACAACAACGCCATGAGGAGTGATCTCTTAAGACTCAGGAAGGGTTGATCCAAGGGCTGTCATAGGGTAGTGTGGGTGTCTTCCCGTGATGGTTTGCGCATTGACGAGAGTTGACACGAAGTGCTATAGTATCACAGCCATGCCGTCAGGCGTGATGTCACTTGGTTCAACCCACATGGCCGTCACAGCCAGTCATTTTCGAACGCAGCTGTTCCTCTCTGTCACAGCCGCACCGCACCGGACAGCGGCCGCGGCGGCAGAGCGTCGTGACGCCGCAGCAGGGGATCGTGGCGTCATGGTGTCGTGGCACATGCGCAACTGTGCCTTCATGCCAAGGTACCATGACGTACTGCTGCGGCGTCGTGCGGCATTCTGCAACGGCGTTCTGCGGCGTCACGACGGACTCGACGGGTGTCATGTGGGTCATCACAAAGAACACGAGAACAACTCAAACCATGTTGCATTGTCATTTTATTTGGGATATGACATGGAAAAAAAGACGAAGGGTTGGTTTGTATCCGTTGACCCGAGTGAAAACCCACGGCATGGTCCGAATCGGTGAGGTTTACTGGTCTTTGTCGTTCGTGCTCTTCATGGGGTATTCTGAAGGTAATACTTTGTCGAATAGCTCATTTCTCATCCGTACAGCGTTACTTAAGGCTTCACCCGATGGGATTTCGAACATGTCCTTCAAACATCGCTTGGATTTCATGACTTCTCGGTGTATAGGATCCGGTTTCAGTCAAGACAACGCTTGTTCAGGCTTAGATATTCAACGCGGATCGACTTACGAATGTCGGGTAAGATGGTTTCGTAGGCTTTTTGCATGGCCGCTTTGTCCGTGTCATCGCCTGCTTCTTCGATAATTTTATCTTTATAGCTGTTTAGAACGCTGCTGACTATGTCATCCCGACCTCAGCGGACGGAGCGTCAGCATCGCCATCATCGCCGCTTTCGGCATCGCTGCTCTCGATCGAATGAGCCGATAAGTCGTTGTTGTCAGACTGCAGGTCTTCTTCTTCGTCTGCAACAATAGTATCATCTTGAACACTATCGAGATCATATTCTTCGTTGCTTTCTCCGGATGTTTGATTAATTTATGACGCATCCTATCGTAATTTCTAGAAAAATGACGCTCACAAATGTCGCACACAAAAGACATCCTTTTTGTTCTGCTGTTGATCGACGACTGGAGAACTTGACGGACATGGGCTGGTTAAATGCTCAAGCCTGTTTACCTACGTACCCTTCCGCAGTGGGTGTTTTGCGGCGTCATGCGGTGCCATCGACGCTGCATGACACCGCATGGCGCCGCAGAACGCCATCGTAACGGCGTCGTGACATCTCAGAACGCCGCACGACGCAGCAAAACGCCCTTGCAGAACACCGCACGACGCCGCACAACGCCGTCGACACGGGGTCCTGACGCCGCAAGACGCCGTACAACGCCGCACGACGCCGCACAACGCCGCAGCAGAACGTCATGGCGCCGTGGCGCGTCACGACACCGCCGCCGACGCTGTCCAGTGCAGTGCGGCTGTGCCAGAGAGGAACAACTTCGTCCGGGAATGACTGGCTGTGATGGCCATGTGGATTGAACCAAGGGACGGCATGGCTGTGACCTGTAGCACTCGTGTCAACTCTCGTCACATTTCGTCAACGCTCGCGAGAGACGCGCAAAGCATCACGGGAAGACACCCACACTACCATATGACAGCCCTTGGTCAACCCTTCCTGATTCTTAAGGGGAGATCACTCCTCATTGCGTTGTTTTGACCCCCACAGCCCTCCATGTCAACTCTCGTCACATCTCGTCAACGCTCGCAAGAGGCGCGCAAAGCATCACGGGAAGACACCCACACTACAATATGACAGCCCAAGGGTCAGTCCTCCCTTTTTTAATCGTGCGCTGTGACCCATCCGCTTAAGTCACAACCCTTCTTTACGATGTCATAGCAAATGCTAGCTCAAAGGGAGATAACTCGATCCATGTCGTTGTTTAAACGTTCCCTTTAGGTCTTTAGGAGACACGCTTACTCGACATATTGACGTCATGGCACATTTTTTCAACGTCAAAGTCATTGCATAACATGGTTTGATATCCGGCTCGGTCATTGACACTGTGTCTGCCCCGCCATCGTAAGGCATAGAATTAATTAAATCCCTTCTTTTTTAAACCGCCGACTCAAGATACCCATTCTCGGTATTAGTATATAAGACTCGCGTCCCCTTTCTCTAGGGAACGAAGTCACCGCCCAGAACCACGACCATCACGTGCAACCTGTGACGTCACGAATGCTGCTTGCTTCGTCAATGAGTAATCAATAACCCACAGCTCTTATTTACCAGTAGGCCAGGGTCATCCCGGGCAGACGACAAACTTGTCATGCACTCCGGTGACGACCCCATCACGCTGACGTCACGTCAAGGACGTCGGACATTAGTACTCAATAACCCACAGTCCTTCTTGACATGTAGTCCGGTATGATAACGCACAAATCCTTACTTTAACATGTAGTCCGGTATCTTCCGCCCAGAATTAATACATAACAACGTTGAGTTTAACGTTATCATGTACTATAATATTACTACGTAAATAGTAGTGCGGAAGAACCAAACACAAAGTAACCGCCAAAATTCCTAAACAAGCAGACGACACACTTGTCATGCACTCCGGTGACCCCGCACGACGCCATCACCCTCAACCTGTGACACCACGTCAAAGATAGCTACTATTAGTACTCAATAGCCTAGAATCCTTCTTGACATGTAGTCCGGTATGATACCGGACTAGTGATAACGCACAAATCCTTACTTAACATGTAGTCCGGTATCAAGGGCCTAGAATTAGTACATAATAACGTGTAATCCTTCTTTGTAAGTACTCAAAAATTACTACATAAATAATACTGATATGCCAAAATGGCACCTCCCTACTTTTTGAGCGATAAACAATTAGTACTTGATAAGGTTAAACCCGGTAATAGCAAATGCGTCCTGAGTTGCCGTTTCTATACTGCTCCTATATGCGCAAAGCAAATGCACCAAAGGGCATCGATTTGTTTTATGGGCATTTACACAATTCGTAATCTATACCTTTCACACTATCGGGACATAAGATACTCACATAAAAGTGACTAATAGTTTTGTAATTATAATGATTTTAAAATATTATTTTGTAAAAGAATTTTACAGTTTTTGTTAGTTTACATATATTTCCGCATTAAAAGGATTTCCAAAAATTTGCATATTGTTTCATACTTGAATGATCTATTATATTTTATACGCTAATTGTGCGACGGTGACACGGTTTGAGTAAAATTAGCTATTTAAAAACGGAAAATGTACCTATTCAATTAACATGTGGGAATCTGCTAAAATCTTAAAATTCATCATTTTAAAGTTGCAGTTTGAATATTTACTGCATTTCGGCAATAGTCTATTCATAGACAATGTAATAGATTGTACTATGTTCCAATTACATTAAATCTCTCTTCTGCGACGGTTAAACCAGTGCAGAGATACTTCAGTTATAAAAAGCAGCGGTCTTGTGTTTCGTTTGATTGCTACTACTGTTTGTTAATTGAGGAAGTATACAC
>JAQQZZ010124039.1:0-14319 GCA_030265115.1 Mopalia vespertina
ATCAGACATTTAATGGTGATCAGACATTTAATGGTGATCAGACATTTAATGGTGATCAGACATTTAATGGTGATCAGGCATTTAATGGTGATCAGACATTTAATGGTGATCAGGCATTTAATGGTGATCAGACAGTTAATGGTGATCAGACATTTACTGGTGATCAGACATTTAATGTTGATCAGACATTTAATGGTGATCAGACAGTTAATGGTGATCAGACATTTAATGGTGATCAGACATTTACTGGTGATCAGACATTTATTGGTGATCAGACATTTACTGGTGATCAGACATTTAATGTTGATCGGACATTTAATGGCGATCAAACATGTAATTGTGACCAGAGACCATCTCAAAGGTAAGGCGCGTTTGGATAAGATTGTAAAAGTTAAAACATTTTTCGTTCCTTGCATCAACTAAAAGCTAAAGTTATTCCAAAATATACAAATTTAAGCCAAATCATAGACATGTAGCCCTCGATGGCCCCTCAATAACCAAGACTGCTCCTCACCTCTTCCCCCTGTTTATTGCCGATAACACAGCACCCAAGTATATGAATAGCAGCACCATCAGGGTCTATCTTCGTTAAACAATCCGCCAACGAGCACCAGAAACTTAAAATGGAAAACAAATATTGCTTTGAATTTCTGTGAATTTTAACGAAAGTATTTTAGACTTTTATCATCTTCTTGCTACTTAATTCCTAATAAATCTCATGTTACAATGCTATTGAGGCTTTCCAGACGGGGGCATATTTTTATACAAATTACAATAAAACAGAGCCCACTATAATATCTGAAAGTTACAAACGACTTTACCAGTATTGATCAAAGACACATTAGAACATGGATTTAACTTCGAAGGTATATCATGGTTTATTAAAAAGTCAAAATTATAGCGTAACTATTTCAGACGTTTAACGTTTGTTCAGACGTCTAACGTTTGTTTAGCTCTGGGAGATCATTTTTCATTCCATCTTGAAGGCTGCACATACTTCAAGAAAACATTGAATCACATCGCCAAGATATGTTACATATTATACATTGGGGGTAAGAAAATTACTAGTGTAGAGCTAAATTGTTGGCAAAGTTGTTTGTGTTATTATCTTTGTTAATCCCTACCAGTAACTCTCAACATTCTGGTAAACAGAACTGTAATATTTGAATATATATTTAATAAGGATATTTAACATAAATATCTTTTCTCTTTTCTGTCTCAATTTGATCTTATGTCAAATGGTTTTGTTATGATTCATAAAAATGAGTTGTCTATTAGTAAAACAAAGATTCAAAAGTTTGCTGTGATTCAAGGGACACATCAAGCAGAGTATTCTCAAATCGTTATTTTGAAAGAAGCAGTGGGTATCATTTGGCATTTCCATTCTCTCCCATCATGTGTAAATAGGGTTGAAACATGCTGTCGCACATGACTTTTTGTGTCTCCCATTGTCAGAACAACACGTTTCTGTTTCATAGTTGCCAAAAAACTAAGGGACATAGGTCTTATCGGAGAGCTCCGGGTTCCGTGAGCTGTTTCCTGGAGGATTTGTCAATTGTTGCCAGAGCCCCAGATTATTCTACATTTGCGGCATAAGTGGGTTAACATAAATCTCGTATAGAACTTCAACGTATAGGATTTGACAGACTGATGACTTTAGGTTTAGACATATAGTTTATCATGCGAATCTAGTATCCATTCTAGATTTCGCAGGACATGAACCACATGCCCAAAGTTGTATCGACTGAACAATATTGCGAACTCCTATCGAATCTAGAAAATAAAATATGTACTCTCGTAAGTCACCGATGGAGTTTAGTTACAACGTGTTGTTGTGGACTGTACGAGACTCAGATGTGGATGTGTACTCACCAATCTCTGCCAATGGCGAGACAATACTTTGGTGTTGAATAAGTGCAATGTGATTGAAATCAGATCAAAATAACTCCCCGACTTTCGCTTTAAATAAATCTAAATAATCTAAATAAAATACCTTAATATCAAAATGCGAAATTTGTTAAAATGATTGATTTCTGAAATGATACCAATTTTTTTATAGCAAAGATGGATAAGTCAGTGACCGAACCTAAACTGCAATATAATGGCCAATTTAAAATTTAAAATTAAAGTTAAAAATTTTAGCTCCTTACTTGATGACGTCACGATTTGCCGGATTTGTTAACTTCTGCGGTGTAACAACTTTACGTTTGAGCAAATATATATAGCCCGGTCCTCCCTGAAAAAAGAGTATTGCAAAAGAAACCGTTAAGAAAGAAACAGACCTGCATATATACAGCAGGAATAAAAGGAATATTTTATGGTGAAAAATATAAGGAAAAAATATGCAAGGTAAATAATCTTTAAAGGAGTGTTAACGACATCAAATGGAGTTGTTTTGCGCTCCCTCCTTTTATTAAAAAATTGTAACCGATGTAAGGAGCGAAAAATAAAATAAAATGACCCTCCCTCTTTTATAATCCTGGGGCCGGTTGCTCGAAGCGCTAATAAATTTAATCCGCTATTAGATGACGTCACGCCATGTTGAAGGTCTGTTTCTAACCCGGTATTAGCGATTTAATCTGGTGTTGGCGGCTAATCGTCTTTCGAGCAACTGGCCCCTGGAGACGGGCTTGAGGTCCAACAGATTCTTCGAAAAGCACCAGCCCGTGGTCGTGATCCAGATTTTGTTAAACACAAGAGTGATAATGTATTTAGTGCACTTACCTGACAGATAAGTAGAATTGACTTGGCCTTACATCCACTCCTATACACTTGTAAAGCTGACTTTACTTTCGCTGCAATGAGATTGATTATCATTTTAAAATTTAAGTTTTTTAATGAAAATCGAAAAAAAAAACCCTATTCTTTTCGCGCGCCATTTTGTTCTAAATTTGTGTCGAGTACGGGAATGTAATCTCTGATCCAGTGTGTATTCATCGAGTATAACCCTATCAGCAAGCAGTCCCACACACAAATGACTGGTTGGATTAGTCCTGATATAACCGAGAATTCATATGCATATATAGCCTAACGGCAAATCTCGGTTATGAAGGTTCTATCATTTAAAACTTACCCGTGGGTCTATTTGCAGCTCAGGTGTCCTTGAAATCACATATATTTCCAAAATACAACCCCCACAGTAATCAATATCGTATCTGCTTTCGTTTGCATCGTCTTTTATGATAATCCGAACAAATTTGTCATGAAATCGGGATAAATACACACTAGTGTGGCCAAATCTACCAAACAGCAGACAGTTGTGACCGCCTCAATTTGAAAGTAGACTCGTCCGAGAGTGACGCAAGGAAAGTTCCGGGCCAGTCTACTTTCAAATTTTTCAGGACTAGGTTGGATATAATTGAAACAGGGCAATCTTGATAAATATATAGCCAGGGGGCGTGCCTGTAGATTTTGATTATAGCAGCTCCGTCCGCGAAGGGTTGTAATGTAGAGTACTGCATAATAAAACTCTTAGTTAGCGAAGATGGTGTCTGATGTGAAGGGAAGAAATTATATAACACGCACACGTGTATGATGTTAACCGCTGGAAAGCTTGCACCAAATCACTTCACGGATTCAAACAAGAGAACATAATAGGCTTTATTTTGGAAATAGTTGTTATGTGATTGTTATTTAAAGGAGGGGACAATCTGTCCTGTATATTGTTCATGATAAACATTGTTAGCCAAACATATGGATCCCTGTTATTTATTCAAGGGAAATGTAGACTGATAGTAGTAAACAGATTTTGAATACTTCTGTCATCAGATCGATGGGAGCCTCCAAGTGTGACCAAAACTATACACCCCAGCGGTGACTACTTAATACATTATTAAGTAACACCCTTAAACGTAAAGCTAGAAAATGCAGAAATACGACAAGAAAAGACACGTTATTATTCTCTGGGTGACTACTTCGTAAAAAGGCTGATTGATTTAACCCAGAGTTTGTATGCATAGAGCATTATGTCATGGTCAAAACATTAGTATCACAAACGTTCAAAACATGGAGCAATCGTATTTTCGCGAGAGTTTCTTTAATGGACGAGACTAAGACAACTCTCGTACGCCATGCCAGGCCATCGCGCATTAATTTCCGCCAATTTTTGGGGCGACGTTTGCTACAGACCAGCAAATAAAGTGCGAAACAAGATGGCTCGGGTGTTTATTAGAGTCAATGTCTCGACGTATGGAGTAGAATCGATTCTATTTAAGAAAGAACATTTTCGGGAGAGATTTGTAAATTGCCTTGGCGCTTTAAAACTATTCCAAGTGTGATATTAAATACATCAGCGTGTGTTCTCTCTATATTTGTCCCTATGTTTTATTCCCCCCTCTTTTAACCAAAATGTAGATCCGCTGATATCATTGATTGTTGGTACAGATTTCATACTAAATCGTAGGCCTAGATATTCGCCGTTAAACTGCCTTGAAATGAATCGGTTCTGAGAACTGTCATTGCAATACAAGTAAAACAAAAATCTAAAGGATCTACTTATTGGGTGAAACTTCTCCCTTTAACCCTCTTTCTCCTTGTCAGACATTTTCATTGGTTAATTTCTATTTCTTTGAAATAGCAGGTTGCAGGTTGATCTATTCTAAAACCATGTCGAATATCTTCTTTGCTACATATTTATCACATATTTTCTATACCATGTACATAGTCATTACCATCTCTCGAAATGTATGTAGGTTAATCATAACAACTCAAGATTAAGATCTATTAGGAAACTTGTCTCTGGGAGTTCATCGATTTCTATTAATCGACATGGTTGTGCCATTGTGATTATTTTTCAGAAAAATGTGTATGATTTTATTACAGTAAGCAGTAAAACTGTTACCATTAATATTTCAGCTCACTTTTTAGGGAAACAGCATTACGGACTTACGTTTCTTAATTATAAAACCATACTCATGTTTCATTCACATCCTGTTTAATTGTTACAGAACACAGGTCTCTGTACTATTCACCGTCAGATGTTAAATACCTTATAAATAATATAATAAGATGAGTGGTAAACTATTAAGTCTACGTGACACGTTAAGTAACCAAACAAGAATAAACGTTGTTAAATCTACCTTTTTATGCTTCTGAAATATCATTTTCTTGCCTGTCTTAAATGATTTCTTTATGATATACACTGATAATATCAATGGCAGATAGACATATTTTTATTTGTCAAATATCAGGATAAAAAAATATTTTTAAATAGAGAAAATATCTCGATCTTACCCAGTATGTCATCGAAGCTCAACAGGTCGAAGTCCTGAAACAAATCAGATGCAAACTAATTTATTAACAGGATAAAAGAAAACTGTTCCCATCCTTAACTTTATATTGGTGGATATTCTGTATGGCTGTATTTCAGATGGTCCATTCTTATCCTACTGAAATTCAGCCAGATATGAGACGTGGTTGGTCCAGTCTCTGTCTGTTTTCACCTGTTAAACTCAAAGCGTCCGTGACATAGCCTCCATTTTTATCTGCCCCGTATGTACGACACGCCGTTAGCATCATTCCTTCTGCGCCCACTAACTAAGGGCAGTTTGTTCGACGAGTAGCAATGCTGTATTTACTTAGCACTGGGGGGAGATCAACTTTCCAACATTATCATCAAAACACCTTTCATTTGATGGTTGTGCTGGTGTCAAGAATACACCGCCATCATATAAGGGAAATACCCTCAAGCACGGCGTAAAACACCAATCAATAAATCAGTCAATCATTCTTTCTGGCAAATTGCAGTCGAATTACAATTTTTTTTATCTCAAGTATGCCAATGAAGCTTACAATTGGGTAGTTTAATTTGTAGTTTATCGAGACAGCTATGTTTAATTCAAGTTCACAACGAACCTTTTTATATTACCGTTCATGGCAGTCATGGATTGGTTATTCCATTACCCAAGGCATGACCTCTTTTCTAAGTTTTAACCTTAACCTTTCAATCCAATCCTGAATTCACACTAAACCAATAGTCAACCAAATAAATCGCAGAGATTTCATTAAATATTATATTTTGTCACTTACATATGGCACGTAGAGTAAATGTTTTTCTTGTTTAATTATTTTCTCAATCTGACTAGCTTTGGGAACTTTTGATGAAACGAGCTGAAACAGATAATCAATGTTAATGAGAAAAGTCATTTGTTAGATCAGGGGTTTTGCTCATATATGTTAAATATTTATATTAAATATCAGCTCATAAATAACTTTGCAGATTTAACCGTATTGACAATGTTATTAAATTAAAGTTTTTAGCCGAGCTTAAGTACAAGAAGGCCATAGTTACCCAGCCAGGAAATGTGCCTTGGCTCAGATCTGGCCCAAACGTGTAGGTTAGACATGGGCCATATTCGGGTGCCAGATATGGCAATGCCTCCGATTGAATTACGGCCCAGATCCGTGTCCAGATAAGAAATACTTATCTGAGCCAAAGCCTAAAAGCCAAATCTGGACCAAAGCCTTAAAACCGGACCTGCGTCAATGTCTTAAAACCATATCTTGGCCAAATTCTATGAAATCGGAGCTGGGCCAAACCCTGTTTATTTATGGGTCAAACTTCAAATTTCATTAAAATCATGCTGAAATTCAATGAATAGAATTCTCCAGGCATGGATGACATTGTATTCATATGTTTCAAATCAGTTTTATACAAGACATATTTCAAAACAGCAGCTTTAGGAGCTCTTTCAAGCCGGAACTCTTGCTTTGGTTGAATGATATAAATTGTTTTACAGGCACTAAAGCGCCATTAATAGGATGTATGGTGATCCGCCACCAGACAGAAACACAGATGTGATCCACCACCAGACAGAAAAACAGATGTGATGCACCACCAGACAGAAAAACAGATGTGATCCACCACCAGACAGAAAAACAGATGTGATCCACCACCAGACAATCGTCCAGATGTGATCCGCCACCAGACAGAAAAACAGATGTGATCCAGCACCAGACAATCGTCCAGATGTGATCCGCCACCAGACAGAAAAACAGATGTGATCCACCACCAGACAATAGTCCAGATATGATCCACCACCAGACAATCGTCCAGATGTGATCCGTCACCAGACAGAAAAACAGATGTGATCCACCACCAGACAATCGTCCAGATGTGATCCACCACCAGACAATCGTCCAGATGTGATCCGCCACCTGACAGAAAAACAGATGTGATCCGCCACCAGACAGACGTCCAGATGTGATCCGCCACCAGACAGCCGTCAAGATGTGATCAGCTTTATACTTACGATAATTCTAGGAAGTGAAGCCCCTTTCCTGTAAAACGTTCTCTCTAACTGAAGCTCTGATAGCCATCGAGTTTTCTCTATCTCCATGGTATATGAATCCAGTTTGTCCTTCGTCTTTTCTCCTTTAAAAATATACAGTTAACCAAGCCTTAATAAATAATACGATAAAGTGGTAAAAACTTCAATGCAGCCACATTTCACAAATGTATTCGCTTGGGTTTACATCGTACTGGAATTTGCTTCACTTTACGTTACTGATACAATAAACAGAATAATGTTAATGACTGGCAGAAACACACTTTAATATTACTGATTGAGCCTTTGTCTTTGTGGGTGCCTAAATTCCATGGAGGATATTTTCAACCAAAAGTACTATTTTCAAATTTGTAAATTAGCGGTTGTCTTGTTGGAGACTAGCAGAAGGAAGGCGATCTTCCCCAATAGTACTACATTGTATTTTCAAATGGGAAATAAGCCATTTAAGATATTTCGAGTGTTGACTTTAGTCCGAATTTGTATAATGGAATCGGTCCGACGATCGCCTTCCGTTATCAGTATGTGTATCTACAACTCATCGCCAGATAGAGCGGAGTGGTTCAGAGTACGGCCTACACACGATTCACCCATTGAGCCGACAGAGGAGCCCTCAAATGTACCCCCTGTGCTAAACATCCGTACATTTGGCAACCTTTCAAAGGGTTTTTCAACAACAATGTCCTTTAATAATCTCTTAATAAGCATTATTCCCACTGATGATTTTCACAAAGTAGAGTAGTAATAGAAGGTATCTCTAATTTTACTCTACGATCTCTTAATTGCTTCACATTAGTTGATAATGGGCAGATCGAATATGCGTATTGAGTTAAACCACTCGGTCAAATAGATCATTGGTTGGATAAAGAGAATCTTAAGTAAAAAAAAAAAATCCAAATACATACCATATTCTATACCAATTTGTTCCATGTCAGATCGGGAGCCTCGTGGACTGTGCCTCGGACTTATATCTGCTGCCCAGGGACGCAGCCTTCCTTCTCGCTGAGTCCGCCATGTGCCTAAATCTCGATGACCACAGTTCGATTCTGTACTTTCGTCAAACGATTTAGATCTGTCCCATCTTGGAGTTGGAGGACTCAGTCTGGGGTGCGTCGATAGAATCGGAGACAGGCGATACGATGATAGACCATTATTCCCAGATCCTGGAGATTTTGCTGATGCACCCTTGTTACCATCTTCTCCACGTACCGGTTTTATTTGTGTTGGAGGTGTCGCGTTTGGAACTGCTAACCTAATAATTTGAGGTAGTTTAAAACAAAGCATTCCTCGTGACACGTCCATTCTTGCTTGACGTTTGAATCAAACCTAACAAAATATTTGCCAAATTAGCCAACTAATGTTTTGGGATGTTTCTTTACCTTAGACGCCAATCATTAACTCGGCAAACAAAGTCGTAAATCATTTACAAGCTTGTTATGTTTCTGCATAATTCATCGACAACAAGCCAACATCCAATCTGTGCCTTGGAATTCCCAAAACACGAAGTAGCGTTATTCCTTGAAATCCCACAACGAAATAGGTAATTAGTTAGTTGTCGTAGTTACTTAATTAAGACTCAATTGGTTTAAAACAGCTGAATGGGAAGGGTTATGCCTGTGACCTATTTCTGTGGGGCTAATTTTTATTAATGCATCGCCTGATATGATGTAGGCCTACCGCTGCTGAGATGAGTGATTAGCAGCCGATATAAACTAAAGTTACTAGTCTTTTTGCAGTCTCTACACAGTCCAATGCAGTTCCATCCAAAACATATCATAATTTTTATTCATAAGTATAAGTATTCGTCGTCATAAGTACGCATGGGCAAGAACTTCGTTTGTTAGGAAAATGTATCTACTACGTACAATAATAATAATATTTCGAAAAAAGTGTTCTAGTACACGTTATACAACTGCCGACAGCCATATCAGTTAATCATCTGCTTCGTTTCCAATTGGTACCCAACTTTAATTTAATATACAGTAAGTTATTGTTTTTAACTGATCATACTTTTGTATATGCTTTTAATTCCGTAAAGGGAATATCCGTGTAGAAATTAAACATCGTTTAGAGTGGTAGTTTGGAGACGCCATTTAAAGCTCCAAAAACGAAAACCAAGCATGGCCATTTTGAATGACAGTTATTTTTAAAGGGGAAATATGAGATCCATAAGTTTACGGTTCTTACCTTCTGAAATGACCCTCTGCCATAAAAGAGGCTGACCTTTTCTCAGACTGCTCCCGGACAACCTGGTTTATTGTTGTTTTAGAAACTCCTTCCGATTCCAAGATATCTCTGAGCATTGCTGGCGACACTGTATTATCAGGGTCCAATGACGTCATTTCCGAGTCTGATCCAAGGGGAGGTAAGCACCTAGATTTGTCTCCGGGAGCACTGCGGGACTTATACCCGTAATAATCCTGTTCAAAATCGAAGGAAGACCCTAATCCTGAGAGTTTTGAATGATCGGTGGAGACTCGTGTACGGTATCTCCGATTGTATTCAGTATCAGAAGACTGAGCACCGTCTCCAGACGGCCTGCCACTTAACTTGAATCGATATGCGTAGAAATCCCAATTTTGATCGGAGTCGGGTGCCAATTTGGGTCTGCCCAAAGGAAAAGTGTTTCCCCTTGAGACTCGGTCAGATTTACCGTCTCTGCCAATTGGGTTTAATGTTGAACTGCGTCCTGTTAGTTTTAATTTCGGAGTTGGAAGGAATTTATACATTTTGATGGAGTTCTGGTTATGAACTACGGGCTCGTCGTCAAAGTCCGACTCGTCCCAATCCTCTGTATTGAAATCCATACTTCTACCTTTCTCCAGACGAATCATGGTGACTCCCACACAACAGGACCACAGCGACAAGTACGTGCATTGAGATCGTGTCATTCACAAGGTTTTCACATTCTCACAGTGTGTTGATTAATATCCGGTTGGTCCCTTTGAGTATTTGTCTCTTAGCCAGTACTCACATTAATATGGCACTGTATTCATATGTTTGTACCATTAATTGACAAGAATGTAGCATTTGGTTGGTTATTTGTTATAGTATGTCTTCGGGGAAGATGTTTATAAATATATAGGCTTTAACCTGTTCAGCAATCCTTAACTTCAATAAAATATTGTTTAGACCATAGTATACTTTCTTTATGGAGAATACGACATATCATGAAATTTAGGGTAACATATTTCGCATCATGATTCCTCGTGTTGAATGTACCCCTCTGAGACACCTAATCATCATCTACATTTGCAATTCTGCATATGTTTTTGTAAAATCTCCAATTTGATGAACTATTATTAAACCAACACAGACACCGCCTCTTTTACTTTCAGTTGAAACGTTCCTTGACGCCATCCGGGTACGTACTGATTTTCCTCCTTAGGATCTAGAAATACAAATGATCAAACATTCAATCGCAGAGATGATATAAAAAACTTGTAGTTCAATGGACTGAGAGAAACAGTGAACCGCTATAGTAGAAATTAGACCTAGACCCCATAGCTTAACTTCTCGACTAGTTTCACAGAACGGGCGAGATATGTTAAACGCTCATAAATGTGTATGTGACCACGGAAGTGGTGCACTATAGCAGGCCAAAGTGTATTTAGAATCTTGCGAATACTCAACAACTGTCACATTCAGAGCACAATCTATAAAAGATTATGATGTGTACATTTTCTGCAAATAATACCATACGAAGTCTTATAGTATATCTGTATAATTGTGCGCTGCATGTGTTATGAAGTAGATTGATACAAAATGGCGGAGTTTTCAGGTTACAATTGATACACCAGACACATGAGCATTTGAGTGACATTATTGCCTAAACATTTTCGCAAAAGAAATACAAAATACAACAAGTTACCTGGGTGATTTCGCCTGATAATCGTCAATCAAACTATACGATATTTTGCAATTTTACTAATAGCAAAGTGCCATGGCATTCCAGAGGCTTCATCTTTAGATTTGTGAATGCACCTGGATTTTCTGTTGCATGATTAATGATCTCGTGTGTACACAGGCGTTAGGTGTGAATTGATTCTTCTTACACCACATGCTGGAGTTTTCAGTAAAAACAGTATCGTTCAACCATGCGTGCAGTATGTTTACCGGTACCAAAAATATACCGTATTTCATTTACATCTGTTTCGGAAGTCTATTTCGATCGTGGATCAATTGTAACGCATTGACCTACTTTATACCTATACACACCCACATCTATGACACTATTGTATTATTTTACTCAACGTTTCGACACTATTGAATCATTTTACTCAACGTTTCGACACTATTGTATCATTTTACTCCTGAAGATGATACAACAGATTGCCGAAACGTTGAGTAATGAAGCTTTGTGTCGGAATTACACTACTTGTATATTGGACGGATAATTCCAGTAAAACTACAAACTTACCGTTTCTTTCCCATATGACTTTGAGATGTCAAAACGTGCTTGTCTGTTTAGCGTTTGGCCCTGGAATTCAAAGTATATAGGCATCAAGAAATCATACCATTCAAATTCAGCCAGGCGAGTAAATGGGCATTATAGTTTGTATTCTATTTACTACATTGTCACTTCACAAAGAGAACAATTATGTTAATTACCAGAGCATGGGACACCTCGTTGACTTGAGGATCTATACTGTACACAATGACAGATTATATTCGATGTACTTTATACAAAACCACTATAGTAAGGGTGATATAAACATCATTTTCCCAAGTAGAATGACTATAACGGGTCAGCATCTTAGGCATCAACTGGTCATCATCTCAGGCAAAAATATCACACAAGCGCACATAATTATCATCGGTAACCATATTTAGAGAACTCGTTAAAAAAACAATATACATTTTGCATCTCATAAGCTTGGCTCGCGGGAAAGGTGTTACCAACAGTCGCGCGAACTTCACTATTTTTCAGGTGGTCAGGCTGACAGAGTGGTCAATTGACCGGCTTATAATCACCGGAATGCTCCGAAAGTGAGGTAGGCTAGTTTGGCCATTTAGATTCAGACCACTTAGTAGAATGTTTACCGCATTTTAGCTCAGACTTTTCCTGTCCTAACGAATATTAAGATTCCACCCAGTAAAGGACGGTAAAAAAGTAATCAGAGCTAGTTTAAGCAATTCAATGTTGATTCAGTATCATAATATATTGGGATTAAACTGTGTGATTTCATTTCCTAAAATAAAAGACGATTACTCAAATGATTTCAGTTTACCGCCTTATCTGACATAAATTTAGTCATTAGCAGATCCTAGGAAGAATGAGCCTAGGGACACGGGTAATTTCGATTTATATTGCTTTTTAAAAGAACAAGGTTTTTTGTTCTAAAAAGGAAGTAATTAGTTTGAAAGTTAATAATGTTAGATTATATCTGTATTGTAAATGTATAGCAGATATTACATATGTTAAAAAGGAAAAACAAAAAAACACTATTTGGATGGCAACTTCTCATTTATTTTTGACGCAACGTTCCAATGTTCATTCTGATATCGTTCTCAAGCCACTTATAAATGCCATTCAAAGATGTTATTATATATGTTAACTAAATTCCTTATGGTTGGGGTTAAGCGAAGACAATCTTGGTTAAAATAAAAAAAGCCTGCGGCAATTTTGATATATAAGGAATTTAAGATTACTTGACCGTGGATGTTTGTCTTATCATGTAGTAAGGATGTACAACTAGGCTTATTTCTGAAGAATAACTTCCCATGTTTCTTGATCTATAAACTATCTAATTATTTGAAGAAGAAGGATATACGGTGAATTCTTACGGCAGCCACATATATTGTCACGAATTAACGAGTGTACGTGTTTTCCCGTCATCTGATCAGAAGATTCAAACCGTTGTTAACTTGACTGCAAACGGGGATATTGTACAACATGTTGTCATGTATAAGAAGGGTACGACAATACCAAACACATAATGATTCAGTAAATAACACCTTTTAAACAAAATAGTTTTCATTATCTAATGCATTTATATTTGTGTTTCTTGATATATAAAACATCTAATTATTTAAATAAGGACATAAAATTCCTACGGCACCCACATATGTTGTCATGTAACAACGAGTGCATGGTGTTCTCTGTAGTGTAATGTGACCAGATGGCACGGTCATTCCCCGCTGTTAAAAAAATCTAACTTGTTAAACTATATATATTTTGAATAAATGAAGAGAGAAAAATTTGCTTGCCTCTACCTGGAGTCGAACCCGGGACCTTTGGGTTACAGGCCCAACACTCTACCGACTGAGCTATATATATATTTTGAGCTATATAGCTAAATAATAAAAAAAATTGGGTACATCGATTTACAGATTAGTTTCCGGTATCCGCAAGGTTCATTAACTACATTAATGAAATGTATCACTATAGATTTTAATTATGACACCGGCACAGGGATGTCGATTTATTAAAAGCAATGAATCATATCATGTTCTTGACACACTCCAAGAGACAAGTTTTATTTCACACTCACGGGTAATTCTCAATAACGCACTGAATATTCCAGTAGGTAACTCGACATATTTTATAGTCCTCAATCACTATTTTATAGTTATTCGGCATGATAAAACCAATAACCTTGGCGCCCATCTGTTACTAGATGACATTAGACCTAATGACCAACACTTCCACGTCGACAACAAAATGAACAATTAATTAGTAAAAATTTCAGAAACCGCGATAACGCATCTTTTTGTATAACTGAAAGCTGGGTAAATTTCCCTTTTAAACTAAATAAAAACAGGTGCGTTTACACTATTACTAATGTTGTATATGAAACTATACCAAGAGCTGAATATAGTGAATATCTCAACATCCTAGAATGCTGATTTGCGATTGACTTGACTTTTGGTTAACGATATTTCCGAATTATTTCACTCATTGATATTTCACTTGAGAGTAATTCACTTATAAACTCAGTCAAAAAAAAACTTCACACTCTAAATATTTTCTTGAAACTTAATACAAGAGATATTATTATTATTATTAGAGGTAAATGCGTTGTCAAAGACATCA
>JAQQZZ010124050.1:1661-14318 GCA_030265115.1 Mopalia vespertina
GGGCATGTAACATAATGGTGACTATGTGGATATCACCTCGGAACACGTAACTCATAACATTATTACATGGATAGCAATATTTTAGCTAATCAATTAACAAATTACACCAACACACGGATTACAACTGTTAAGGGGAGCACGTTAAATATAACATCACAATATAAATGACAACGTTGATGCGATAGCACAGTTAAACTACCGAAGGATGAACTAAGATAAATACTCACACAGTTTTCAAGTTAAAAACATTTTGAAACTTAACAGGGTATATAGAGATTATATACGTGCAGATTGGGATCCACGTAAAGGGTCTAAAAAAATATTTCTTTTTGTATTCCGATATGACGAAACATAGCACTGGTTTGCTAGTCTTCTTAAACAGGAATATCAACATCGTGAACGCAAAATGTCTACTTCTCTTTCACAAAGAGCCGTTACAGCGTACGAGATAAACAAAAATCTAAATGACCTACTGGTTCAGACGAAACTTCCCTCTGAATCTGACAACTTGTAACTCTCATTCTCTTTAGCGGACATATTCCTTGGTTACTTCATATATCTCTAAAATACCAGTTTGTTGGTTGATTTATTCCTAACCTATACCGAATATCTTGTTTGCTACATATTTATCACATACTTTATATACCATGTAAATGGCCATTATTTTATCCCGAGATGTCTGTAGGTAACCCATAACAACTCGAGATTCAGATCTATTCAGAAAATTGTTTCAGGGAGTTTCTATAGAACACGAGATTATTCACACACAGTGGCAACAGGAGCAGCCATTATTTTCACAACAAGCGTGAGTGTGTTACTACAACAAGAAATAGAGAAAAGATTATGCCGCGTTTGATTGGCTTTAAAGTATCTGGAATTCGATTTATATTCTGACGGTCGTTAGGGATTAGGTAAAAGGGATGATTGAAGTGATTGGGAGAATGGCACAGCTCTCAAAGCTGAAAGCAATTAAACAGATTATGTGTCGTTCACAAAATGAATATTAACAGTATACTTTCGTAACTTGCCATAACACTTTCTAAGCTGAATAACAAAAATACAGTTAGTATTCACTTCATAAATAATGACACCGAATTCATTTATATGCGTACCACTCCAAAAAACTCACTATCTAAACGTGGGTTCAAAATAATGAAGCCTTTGCATTTTAAAAAAAATACAATCAAGAGGAGTGGGCGTTATAGTTGACTGATCCGGTCTTTAAAAGTGGCCCAAGGATGTGAGGTGTATTTTGGTTTGAATTAACGACCCTCATGTAAGTGAGAATGTCAGTTTAGTGTCAGGTTTAAGGGTAGGCTTTAGGTTCAATATTAACCCTGACCCAGAGCCCAATTTCTTAAGAGCTTAAGAAAAAAGATATTGAAATTGGTAGTGGAGATGGTGTTTGACGCCGTGCCGTGATTAAGGGTATTTCATTTATATAACGGCAATGTATTCCAACAATAATTGACACTAGAACAACCCAGATGGGAAGTGACAGTTATTCTTCATCCAGTGCTAAATTAAGACAACAGTGCTACTCTTCAAACAAACTTCCGTTTGTATCACGTTTGTATATGTACAGTTGTGCATTTCTTTCAAACTGTTAGTCTCTAAGCTGCATCCACTCTAGCTACTTGTTACGTCGTTTAGTTTTTGTCAGTAAACACCAAGATGATCGTTCCTTATCATGCCTAAAAAAGTTATATTAATATACGGGATATCCGATTTAAAATTAGTTAAGTTGATACAGAGAGATGAAGCAAGAGCAACTTCATGAGTTAAACGATTTAAGTGAACAGTTAAGTTCATGAAATGTAGGCTTTGCAGTAAAGACCGGATGGTCCTTAACAAAGTTATCTGGGTTATCTAGACTCACCAATGTATTAATGTTTTACCACGCTCTTCGTCACATTATATAGAGTTAGAAAAAAACGTTATAGTTACAGAGAAAATAAAACTTTCAGTACAACGCCTACATGGGCATTTCCCACATCTTCTCTGGACATCGGTACGATATGTTAATAAACTAAATTATATATATGATGTTTGATATCTTTAAATTATTCTCCATTCTAAAACCTCATTGACATATAGGCAAACCCAAAACTCGTAATGAAGTACATATAGAAATGATGTTGGTTTTGGTTTCGTGGCTTTGACAAGACACTTTCACATCAGAAGATAGTCATGTTGCTTATCTGGACAACGATTTTGAAGAAAAAAATGGACATAAAATGTCGATCTTATTAACGGCCTCGGGAAGAATATATTTCCAAAATCAACCTAGATTGCCTAAGTTTTGATGCTTTAAATGGCCACCATAAAATATATTTTTAGCTTTTATTTTAATTTATATTTTTGCCAAAATATACGTCCGTACGACGTTATTTTGAAACATACTTCATGAAATCAAAAATCTCGTACATTTCGCGAACTTCAACGAATAGGATTTGACGGAGAGGTGACTAGGCTTAGATATTTCATCATGCAAACCTCGTAACCATTCGTGATTTCGCCTTGCATGAACAACATACTGTTATTTGTCCAAGATTTGGTAGCAATGCTCTCTTCAATAAAGTTGTGGCAAACGTTGCCGCAAATATGGGCGGAATATATTTGCGATGGCCTGGCAGAGCGTACCGGTTGTCTTAGTCACGTCCACTATATATGTGTTTATGTGTGGGGATAGTGTACATACCATGGTAAATAGGCTTCCGGCGAAACTGCTTCACGAAATTTAGCGTCATCTTACATAAAGGAAAATGTCAACTCATGATCTATTACAAATGCTGTCATTACACTATCCCATTATTGAGCAAACAAGATCGCTGAGTTCAATAGCTAGCGGTTTTAGAATTGAATATGTTGCACTCATAGCTTCTCCCTATTTGAGTGATATATTTCTATCCAGGTAGAGCCGGGGTTGCAGGAGTGATATAAAACACGATAACGGCTCAGGTAATGAGGAGCTGAAAACATATAAACAGCAATCACAAAATTCCAGAGTTTCGTTGCCCATTACATTTATGCAAAATGGACAGCACTTAATGAAAGAAATGTAAAAGATTAGCCCAGGCGGAAACTTACCTTGAAGGTTCCATGTCACCGAGTCGAGGGAACACTCTCCTTGACAAGCGCGTTTAAGTCACTGCCAGTATTGCAATATCTTTCGAGCAACGGAATTGAGTTGTCGATCCTGATTCATCAAGACTGGCTTTATGACCGTAGCCTAATGTCGCGGACAGAGTTAAAAAGGGGGAAATTATTGTTTTTCGCTGCAATCATTATGCCGATTCTCCTTGCAAAACATTCGCCAGATTTCCGCAACTGACTGATTGGAAAAGGAAGGAGATGAATAAAACAGATAACACTGATGACTTCTGTGGTCTTTCACGTGTGGAACTGAACGCTCTTAAGGGATGGAAAGATTCTGGATAGTGTTAACGACAATATCTGACACAACCTTATTCCTTTCTATGAAACAGCCTATGGACAATTTGCCTAAATGTCAGCTTATGTCTTTAACCATAGTCTTCCGAGTAAATTGAACCACTTTGCAGTTTAAAGCGGTTATCTGCTTTTAGGCTTTTACCACCTTGCATGTGGCGTAGGACAGTCGCGCAGAGCGATTACCAACATTACAAGGTCACAGAGAAAATATGGTCAAACATCGGAGAATTGTCATTTGAGACGGAATAATTCAAATTAAAACGTGTCGAAAGGTTGTTTCCGATCCGTTGCTGTTATTGTGGTTATGTCTAAGACTGTAGCGTCTTGTATATGTGTAACTCTGTAACTCAAATGACTTCGTCTACAAATCTGATGGCGGAACTATCTGATGACACTATTTAGTTTTTTACAGCATTAATCAGAGTAACTCTTTAAGATACTTATCAATTTACTGGCGTTGTTAATCTAACTCCCACCTACCAGACGTTGAAACTTTCACAGCGAATGCTCTCAATTAGGCCCGTATTTTATCACTCTCAACATTCAATAGTGGTTACAATATAAACACCAGATCTCTCTGCAAACTAGTTTTAAAACTTTCCTATAACAAGTTCATCAGCTCTGTAGGTATACCAATGTACTTCTGGATCACATTTAGTCAAAAAGAAAAAACAAACATGTTTACAATTTAGACCACCTCGAATATTACTCCGTTGTTCTATCTGACTGTCTCATGTCATATACACCCAAGTTGAGAAAATCTGCCTTACTTGGGAAGAAATCAAAGTAAAACGGTTCTCCCGCAGATGTTACACAACGCTTGAGAAACATGTTTTCAACAACTGTATCAAAAATAGAACATGCCTTTTTAATATGTTGAACTTTCACTTTATGCTTTCCATACCCATTGGAAGGTTTTTCTCTTGTTTCTATTGATTATGCTTTGCTATACAAGAACTACAGTAGCTGGCTGACATGGATTTCTAATGTAATAATGCAATAAATACTAAGCTCATAGAAACTAGCCCGTTATTTTATATTCTCTTAGACGGATCTGCCGATACGCCTCAGAAGCTGGTGAAGAAGAGCGGCTACCGTTGTAAAGTCTGTTTCAGAAACAATCATTGAACCTCATCAGATATTCCGTAAGGCAAATTAGTTTATTAATTTGTCCCCATAATGCAACAAATGCAAAGACAGTAAACACTGCATGCTTAGTTACAAATAAGGAGAGTATGATTCAATGGAAATGGCAAATGTACTGGACGCGAATGGTGAACACACGGCACCTTGATCTGGAAAGTATCAACCTCTAAGAAAACATTAAAGTGAGCCTGTCTTCCCAAGAGAGTTTATTCCTGAACAACCTCCGCTTGTCCCCATATTGTCTGCACCTGTACCATCCACTGCTTCCCAACTCACGGTGGTCTCTCACTTCATATGTAAATGTAGATGGCAAAGAACTTTTATATAAACTGATACAGTAACGTATATTTACAGGAAAGCATGAGGCTAGTATATTGAGGTTTCTCTCCATATATTATCCGCCCTGACTTTAAAACGTTCTAACTTAAACTATAGTTTGTAGTGTTCTTCAATACAAATACGCCCTCTGGTTCCGGGCAGTTTATTTGAAGAGTAACAATGCTGTCTTTCCTTAGCACTGGAGGAAGATACACTTTCCAAAACAATTTTATCAAAACACGTTACATTTTATAGTTATGCTAGTGTCAGTTATTGTTGGAATACACCGCCGTGAAATACCTTTGAGCACGGCATGAAACACCAATCAATCAATCAATCAATATATAATACCATCTTACTAACGACAAGAGCTACACAGTCTGATCCTTCAACCCGAGTTATCTAAATCTTGACATTCTCTGTCATTTCTTCACTATTTTCATAAGTACATAGATCAAGTTCATAACCAGCCACCTGAAAGATCACCCAGGAGCATTCGAAATATATAAGGTTTTATTTGTTTTTTTACTTAAAACTTAATACAGTATTATGTCAATAAATAGTATCAAAAACATGGCACGAACTTGCAGAAATTGGTCTTATATTTTCAAAAGATTCCGTAAAAAGTTTTGTAATTATTCCCTTAAAAGTAAAGCCAGATTTTTGGATTCTACCGGAATGAAAGAAACAGTACCAGCATAGGGTCATCATCTAGAAACCTGTTAAAGTGAAGTGGTTTCTCGCCACCGCAAGCACTCTCACTGATGTGTATCTGTAGATCATCAGCGGGTTCCTGATGACTACCACACCGCAGTACTTTAACTCACAACCCTACATGCTCCAAGGAGAAAGAGCATTGTGGTCTAATGTATGGACAACATTAACATCTATAAGTCGTTAGCAGGCCGTTATTATACCTTTGTGTGTATTTTATTGTTTTCCCAGAATGAGAGGAAAAATGTCTCTCGCATTTAGACGGCTGACTGATGACATTCCAACCCTCGGTGTTCGTGTTTAGAGGCGGGCCAAAATGGAGCATTAGTGTTTTTAACAATATCATAATCTTGTGCTTCAATGTCCTCTTAGAATTCTAAAGCATATTACAGAAACCCTTTGAGAACAATAATGACATCCACGTTTCCGACTAATGTGAAATACTTAGGGAGCGCGTGGGCTCAATGGTTAGTACAGTTATACTTTATACGGTTTTTCCTATGATCAGACAAATTGTGTTTGTCTTTCTGTAACAGAATAATCAAATAACTTGTCGTGTAAGACTTTTGTTTTACATTCTCATCATCCAGAAACTATTAAATATACACAAACTTGTCTCTCGAGCTCTACAGAACCCAAACAAAACATAACACAGTACAGGCTACCAGTTCTTGCAGACCAAAACAACAGAATGCGTTGTTTACAAAGAGGAACGCGTGTAATGAATAATCATTACACGGTATACAGCATATCCAAGTTATGCACATACGTCATAAACCGCGATAAGTTAGGAACACACGGCATCCACCGTGGCAAAATTTGGAACACATGGCATCCACCGTGACAAATTAAGGTACACACGGTATCCAACGTGACAAAGTAAGGAACACACGCCATCCATGGTGACAAAGTCAGGAACACATGGCATCCACCGTGACGAATTAAGGAATTCACAGCATCCACCGTGACAAATTAAGGAACACACGACATCCACCGTGACAAATTAAGAAACACACGGCATCCATGGTGACAAAGTTAGGAACACACGACATACATGGTGACAAAGTAAGGAACACACGGCACCCACCGTGACAAATTAAGGAACACACGACATCCACCGTGACAAATTAAGGAACATACGACATCCATGGTGACAAAGTAAGGAACACACGGCATCCACCGTGACAAATTAAGGAATACACAGCATTCATGGTGACAAAGTAAGGAACACACAGCATCCACCGTGACAAATTAAGGAATACATAGCATCCACCGTGACAAAGTTAAACAAAGCTAAGCATACATGGCTTTCACCTTAACTTATTTATGCACACACGGCATCCACCGTGACAAAATTGTGCACACTCAAGGAAAATAGTATTCTCACACGGCGTTCATCCGTTATTTACACAAACTATCCGCTGTGACAAAGTTATACAATCACTGCATTCACTGCGACACAGTTTTGCACAAATGATATCCACTATGACATAGCTGTGCACACATAGGGGGTCTTCCGTGATCAAATTGTGCACACTCGGCAACCACTGTGACAAAGCCATGCACACGCGGTTGTGCATGTGGACACAATTACGCATACACAATACCCACGGCCACTATGATAATGTGCACACACACGGCGTCCACCATGACAACGTGCACACACGGAGTCCACCATGATAATGTGCACACACGGCGTCCACCTTGATAATGTTGTTCTCAAACGGTGCCACTATGATAATTTGCACACACACACGGCGTACACCATGACAATGTACACACACGGCGTCCACCATGACAATATGCACATACACGGCGTCCACCATGACAATGTGCACACACGGCGTCCATCTTGATAATGTTCTCAGACGGTGCCACTATGATAATGTGTGCACACACGGCGTCCACCATGACAATGTGCACACACGGCGTCCACCATGACAATATACACACACGGCGTCCACCATGACAATGTGCACACACGACGTCCATCTTGATAATGTGCAAACACGGCAACCTCCTTGATAATGTTGTTCTCAAACGGTGTCACCATGATAATGTGCACACACGGCTTCCACCATGATAATGTTGTCCCCAAAATGGCGCACCCCACGAAAAAGGTTGTGAACACACGGTGTCCAACATGAGTAAGTGGCCAATAAGGCCTAACTCAGTCTAACGCGTATCCCGTCACTTTTAATTAGCTGTCCATCTAACATGCTAAATGCATGTTATATATTTTTATTGTTGAGAAAGACAAATTATGTATGTACACATGAATTCAACCACGGCGAAACTATGCAGAGACAGAACCGTGTTTGATAATTTGTTTGTGTCGAAATTCCATTTTATCTCCGAAATCTGTAATATAAAATATTTAATGATTTACAGGAACAGAAAGTGTACCACGAATGGTCCCCATATTTATTGTTTCAATTGGTTTGTTTGTTTGTTTGTTTTATTGGGGTTTTACGCCGTACTTAAGAATATTTCACTCACATCAAGGCGTGCCAGCCCAATTGGTGAAGGAAAACATCCCCGACACCACTGGCAATAAACAAAAACACCACAGGACAATACAAATACATCACAAACATATCAGCTTCCTGTTCCTCTTTAACGCAGAAAGCACCGGGGCAAAAGGAAGCTCCCTCCAACCACCCGCTTATTTTAATGAGGACAACCAATTATAAGTTTTATTTAATACATTACTGGTGTATCTAGAATTACATGGCCTTTCGCTTACCAGTAACTAAATGAAAAACAAAACTTCCTATGACTGTATGTACGAAACAAGCGGCATCGTGTTCATGATTCCTTTAACAACCAGTTTGTAACAGAGATTCCAATAACGGCACGTGTCCTGGTCAGCCCATGTCGCCATGTTGTTGTTGTTGTTTGGCGACTGTTAGTGTTAGAGAATATGGAAGTGATCGGTTTCCTCTGATGTGGAGAGTAACCCGCCCGTCTGTCTGAAACACTGGGAGACACTCTCATTTGGCGGCGTAAAACAAGCCTACAAGTTACTAAAAATACGGGAAAATATAAAATACAAAGAAACAGAATGGTGGAAATGAGAAGAGTTGTCGGTGGGTGGGAATGGAGAACTGATTACCTCTATTTTTAAGATTGTGAACAGTTTCCATGCGTGACCTGGCGACCCGGGCTCTGCCTTCCGGTAAGGCTGAGTGGACCACTGAATTGTTTTCCCTTCTCGACTTAGGTCTCGTCAAGTACTTACAGGTTTGTAAACAAATTTTCAGGTATTAAAGAAGTTCAGCCAATGTACCACTTGTGTTTATCTTACTTACACTGTAGAGTACTCTATATTTTCTCTGGGAAATCAAGTGATTCCGCTTGTTACTTACACGAACTAAGCGATGACCAAAATGATTTGGTAGCGATCAGAGACAAGGGTCCAGCCCTTTAAGCTCGTCGTGCTCGTATGAGCGGTGGTTTTGTGTTATAATTTTAATGCATACCTATTTATGTGGTCTTAAGTAATTGCATTATTTATGATTTGAGATGTTTTACAGGCTATAATTAAAGTTAGCGGTTACAACATGTAGGTACTATCTAAAGCTGAATAACGCCACAAACGGTCAGCCCATCGTCTTCGCCTAAGAGAGCGGAAGTCTAATACCATGTGCACCACATCGCGGGATTGAAGCCCATAGATTTAGTCGGAATGGGCGCAACAGCGGTGGTTCATTAAGATGAAAGGGATTTCCGGTGATTTCCGAGAGACTAAACATGACAAACGGGACGAAATAGTGTCCAAATGTGTTATTGTACAGTGACTGGCATCGAGGGGGTGGTGTTAACGGTAACACCCCCAAAAGTTGCCCGCACTGCTCCAAAGTGGAGGGGCAGCCCACACCCCAAAGAAGTGAAGGGACTTGAGCCCCGCTGTCCTTCCCTTTAAGTGGCTCATGATAATGTACATTTTACTTAAGTATACGATATTGGTTGATGTCCCCGTTTTCTAAGTTTAAAATAAAAATGTAAATATGTTTATTTGTCAAAGTGTACAAATGTAAAGTCTTTGTTCTGTATAGGGGGATTGAGGTGGTTTCATAGGTTAGCTTCCTGGTAACTGAGGAATTGGTAGCCGAAGGTGTTTGTTCTGTATCGGGTAATAGAGGTCGTTCCCTAGTTTCGCTTCCTGGTAACTGATGAACTGGAAGCCAAAATGTTTTGTTCTGTATTGGGGGATTGAGGTGGTTCCATAATTTCGCTTCCTGGTAACTGATGAACTGGTAGCCAAAATGTTTTGTTCTGTATCGGGGGATTGAGGTGGTTCCATAATTTTGCTTTCATGTAACTGAAGAAATGATAGCCGAAGGTCTTTGCTCTGTATAGAGGTATAGAGATGGTTCCATAGTTTCGCTTTCTGGGAACAGAAGAACTGGTACCCAAAATTCTTTGTTTTGTATCGGGTGCTAGGGACTTACTTGTAATCGCATGAGTTATACGCGCTGTCCTTTCGATGAATTATGTTATGTAAATATTCTGGGTCTATCTTATATACAATTTTGAAAATTCAAGAGTCCCACACTTAGCCTTTTATAATGTAAAATGATTAATACCTGCCTGGCAGACAGAACAGATTCCCTAGACCGTACTACAATAAGCATTGGTCATAATGAAACACATAAAGATTTGCTTTTGTTATCTAGATTTCTAGAAAAACGTTTCAATACACTACTGTGTCTGTCAGCCTTTAAAGCACAGCTCGGAAACATGTGCATTAAAAGTAAGTCTGGGATCAAAGCTGATACCAAGTAGTTTCACATTTTTGTCTACACATAATTTATTTTCCCCGAGCTTTATGAACTGGTCTTGCTTGTCATCAACTCCAAACAATAAGCTAGAAATTTGGTAATGTTTCCAGACAAAAAGATGTTATTAAACCATTCCATAGCAGTGGGAGTCTGTTCTTGTAAGTGTTTTTCTTTTTTATACTTCCACAGAAGTGTCTGCATGCTTGACATATTGTATTGTCGTCCGCATTGTCATATAATAACTATTGTATAACATAAACATGTCGTATATAATTTTTGAATAGATTTAAAACCCTGTAAATTAAGAATTTACCATTTAATCTCAAATGTCTGTTAATAAAATGTTTGTGATTTTAATTACATAATACAACCGTATATATGCAAGGCAGGAAACAACAACACAGAAACTCCTCTGTAGTCGAAAGATAAATTTAGATATATCTACCTTGTGCATTTGTATGTGATGCTATGTGACGTGTGTGTGAAAGTTGGTACACATTTTATCAGGTAAGGTAATACTTAACTTTGAACTGGTAATGTGTGAATATGTACATAACTGATCTTCGTCCAACCCACAGCCCCCTCGCCGTCCACCAACATCACCGTCGTCGTCCACCCCACACCACCGTCCCCGTCCCCCGCACACCACCCGTACTGTCCACTTCACGCCACCCTTACCGTCCACCCCAAACCACGCTCACCGTCACCTCCCCCCCCCCCCCACCCCACCCTTCTCCAGCCCCACCACCCTCACGGTCCACACACCCCCTCCCACTCACGGTTAACCCCACACCATCCTCACCCTCCACCCCACACACCCTCATACTATATTGTTCGACATTCCTATTGACATATTTTCTGTATCTGATGACATGATCAACTGATTTCTAGTAGCCATCAAATGCCACACTTACTAATTAAGGCCTATTGTTAACTGAAACAATAGTAAAAAGCAGAGTAAATCATTCAGTAAGGCTATGACGTGATCTGAGAAGAAAGCATCACGTATTAATAGTGCAACCATTTTCGGTTCACACAGATTGATAAGGTATTTGAAGCTGATTTAGGGAGGACCTCGGGGTTGAGATTCCGTTTTTATGTGGCCACTTAATTAGCTCATTAACGCATCTAACACCAAACGGCATATCTCTCCACACATCTGTCTTTTGTTTCCAGTCACATTATATCCTGATATCAACTGGTGCCAGAACACTTTCGTCACTGTCATCGTGCAAAGCTGCTTGGTAAAAGCATACATTGATAACACCAACTGTTTTCAGCGATAGAATCTCGACTAATTAAGATGGTCTAGTCCCGAGAATTCAGTTGATTATATTAGGCCAAACAAAAGAAGAAGACAAATGCGCGCCCTTTTATTTGATACATACATTACCCGATTCGGTATTTAAGCCCACACAATTTTGTTGAAGCATACATCACTGGACATATTTGCGTGTGGGTGTATGAGGTTTATTTCGCGTATGTATCAATTGATCTGTGGTAATTAAAAAACAAAAAAATATTTTAAATATATATTGATGACAATTCCGAATGAGACATACACCACATATTAGTAATATATAATTGTTATTATTCCACCCAACATATTATTATTATTGCACCCACATATTATTATTATTATTCCATCCCACGTATTATTATTATTGCACCCCACATATTATTGTTATTGCACCCCACATATTATTATTATTATTATTATTCCAACTCACATATTATTATTATTGCACCCACATATTTTTGTTATTGCACCACACATATTATTGATTTTCCACCTTACATATTATTTTTATTATTATTATTCCAACCCACATATGATTATTATTATTGCACCCTACATATTATTGTTATTGCATCCCACATATTATTATTATTATTCCAACTCACATATTATTATTATTGCACCCTACATATTATTGTTATTGCATCCCACATATTTTATTATTATTCCTACCCACATATTATTATTATTCCAACTCACATATTATTATTATTGCACCCTACATATTATTGTTATTGCATCCCACATATTTTATTATTATTCCTACCCACATATTATTATTATTCCAACTCACATATTATTATTATTGCACCCTACATATTATTGTTATTGCATCCCACATATTTTATTATTATTCCTACCCACATATTATTATTATTCCAACTCACATATTATTATTATTGCACCCTACATATTATTGTTATTGCATCCCACATATTTTAT
>JAQQZZ010124060.1:0-14318 GCA_030265115.1 Mopalia vespertina
GGACAAACCCGCCACTGAAATAATACCCAAGTATAGGACGTCGAGGTACTGTCAATGTCCAAATGATAAATATCGAATGTCGACGGCCTATTTAATAGGACTACCACTCGCCCCAACAGTGACGTTTTGGTTAGTACCCTATATTTATACATGGTTACCTCATACTTTTATACGACACACTGAAATGTGTCACATGACTGGAACCGCTTTTTATTTTAAAAATCGCTTTGTCAACATGGCGCATTTATAGAGACATCTTCTATAGGCCAAGCTACACTCATTTGTGGATTACACACGCTCATCAGGAAGGAGGAAGTTAAGGAGCGATATACATTGACTAATATGGCCACTTGGCTATATTTCTGCAACATTGTTTTTCGTCAAAAAATTTTGTTTTTGTTATTTTGGTGGATAAAAATTAGTGACCAACAAGAGTGTGCAAAGGGGGCCCAGCTGTATCGTCAATAAAGTGTAACACTGCATGAACGATACCTGGATTTAATTTTGAGGGCTTGAGTTTTGTAACCTCTTCTATCTTAAACTGTCCTAAAATTGATTATATACTGCGGGCGATTTGGTGCCAAACTCTGGGTTCATGGGTTTAATTCTCGGACGGGTTTCAACCTGAAAATTTTTCTGAATTAGAGTCTGTTCAAACTAAGAAAGTGCTATCCCAAAATAAATGAAAATACAATTATAAGCTTATACCACAGTTTGAGAAACATTATTTTTATTTTAGTCTTTTCCTTTTATAATAGGGAATAACTACCAGTAAGTTAGCTTTTTCTTAAAAAAAAACGATAGGAAGAGATTTCAAGCCATTAATTACGGTGTTCAACCCCAATCAAACAAACAAACAAACAATCTTGCTTAACATATTCGAAGTGCAAAAATACTGATTAGCAGTGCTCCAGATAAGGGGCGATAGGTGTAAATTACGCATAACTGCCTATATTCCTGTCATATAAGTGAAATATCCTAAACACCAATCAATCAATCATCTAAAATGAGTCAAAACGCCTATGTCCGTTAAATATCCATGGATACTTGTAGACACTGTAATAACGGAGACAAAAAGGCCTCACTACCTTTTTTAAAAACGTGAATGCTTTGTAGTTAAACATTAAAATTTTCCCCTGAAATGCCCACATAAATTTATAAATTGGTTAAATGGTAAATGGGTTTACTCCCAATCAGTTTTATTGCCCAGCATCTGTTGTCTTTGCCATCTACACAGAAACCAGTATGTGGAAATGTAAGGTTAATCACAACTTCACAGAAACAAGTTGTAGCTGAAACAAAACTTTATGGCAACAATGTATGTAACCTTGCTGCATCAAAATTGTGACCTCATTGGTTAACAAACGGCACAAAGTTGAATTCAACATGGATTTTACTCCAAATACACTTTAAATCAATTGTCCATGTATAGGACCAGATCATCAGAAAGTCCCAGATCATCAGATCATCAGAAAGTCTCAAAACACATTTGTTGGCATCTTTTCGATAAATAAACACACTAGTTTAGTAGTTTAATGTCCCTGTGTCTATGCTTTGCATAGAGAAAGATTTGTAACCTTTACATTAGTTGGTTTTGTTTGAGGCATTGGGCTGGTAAACTGCCATGTGAGTTTAATAGCTGCAATTAGTTTGGATTTTGTTTAGGGATGTAATAATACACTACTGCCACGATTCGATATGTACATGTATCTCGATATTGGCCTCACGATGCAATACTGTACATTCTTGAGTACAAAAATTTCCCAGTAGGCTTGAATAGGTACCATTCACTGGGGTGTTATACGAGCATTCTGGAGATAACACAGGTAAATTACACTTCAACGGAAGATGATATCATCAGATCTACATATTGTTTAAATTACTCTCACATGTCACTCCTTTCTATGTACAACAAGTTATGGGTGAAAAAGGAATATGGGATTATTGTGATTTATTGTTACATAACCAAATACTTTGATCTGTCACATTATTTTGTATGAATCCGCAGAGTGCTCTACTACCTGCTTTCCATTGGTTAACATAACACCATTTGGTGTAATATTATTGCCCTATTCACCTCTGAGATATCTGTACGGATATCAAAAGAGTTGAGGGATGTTCCAACATGCTTACATGTGTAGGCTATAACCATAGCTTCAGTGAAATTATGCCCAGGAGATACATTTTGATTGTTCTTTAAATGTTGATGTAGATTTTGAAGAAACCATTTGACCTACAAATAAATGTTCATGATAAATTTTGCATTTGCATTAGGAAAACACCACTATGCAGTGTTATGTGGCTATAAGATTGACAAAATGGAGCCTTGGAGGGAAACTAAATTTATATTTACTGACTATAGTATGTACATGTACTTCTCGAACAACACTATAATATATAATACTCGATACATGTTTATACCTAGGCAGAAACTTGGGTCAATAAAGATTTATTATTATCCCATATTCCATTTGATAAACTTTATCGACCGGATGCTTTCTTATTGTCCTAATAGTCTTAACCTCTGATGACATTGCAAAATGGCAGAGATGAATGCACTTTCAACCCCAATATAATGTGTACATACTGTTGGTTTATTGCAACTGAAACATAAATACAAACTCCTTTCAAAAACCATTTCGCCTTCTAAGGAATAATATTTAAGTTTACTTAGCATTAAAATATAGTTTGTCACCAGAAGTATGCCCAGCTGTCATTTATCTAGCTGGCTTATTTTGGGGGATTTCTTTCTTTTTCTCTCCCCCTTGATTGTGTGCAGTCTGGGTGAGTCAGCGTTGTCCCCAGACATCATTCAACCTGGACAAAGGAAGAAAACTCTAGGCTTAGGACACACCAATTAGTATTGTAGTCTCTGAGCTTAGACGTAACCCTGTTAATATAGTTACAGACTTATTGCACACAATAAGTGATAATATGGTCACAGCTGTCATCATGGGATAAAGTTTTAATCTTTAATTTGAAGGTCTGTATTTCTTATTTATATATCATAGATCTTGGTGGCAAGCCAAGTACACTATAATGTTATTATGTTCTTGGTAGATACAATAGATGTATGATGTATGTATTTGGGGTATGCAGTAAGTCGGCACATGTGTGCAAAGTATTTCTGGATAAATAAGGCCTATAGATTAGTGGACTATACTGGATACTCGATACTTTACCTGTAATCTCTGACCTAGATTAAACTCTGTATTTAGTGATCTGAAAAGAATGTGACCCAAGGAATGCCTGGGGACCAGTTTGAAGACAATGGGAATGAATGAAGAGATTGTCCACTCTTTCAAGTTACAATGCTTTTTCTACTTGTATAAATAAATCTTTCAGCTTCTAATATTTCAAGGGAACTTTTTTTGTCCACTGAAATTCCTGAATTTACAGACATGGCCTTAACAGTGCTGTACATGATGATGTACTGTTGTGTACATTTACCAAAACAACTACATGTGTATATGACAACATACATGTAGATGCTGTTAAAATGTAAGTTAAATACTTAGTGAACGTTTAACATGTGACAGCCCACTTAATAATCCAACATAGTCATTTTCCATTAATAATTGTTGAAATGCCTAACATTTGAATGTAGATGTAAATGTAGTGTAGTTATGATAAAATATTCAGCACATATATCCTGATACAGTATAGCTGAAGGACTTATTCAGTTGCATTTAAAGCTAAAGAGTTGTGACATAAGACGGTGTTTTACGGATTACCATATATACTAGGAGGAAGGGAGTCATCAGAGCAATAGATGCTAGTATATGTCTAATGCTGATGATATGCTGCAAAGTACATGCACAGCTTTACTGACCGCAATTTACATTTGCTAACTATGGACTTCTTTTTTTTTATGTCCTATACATTTATAAGTTTATGTTTTTTTGTGCAGATTTGACGTTCCTCATTAGCATGCTGCATCAATGAATATATGTTTGCATGATTCTATGCTTATGTGGTTTTTATTCTCTATTTTAAATGCCCTCTGGCTAAGGGCAGTTTGTTTGAAGAGGAGAAATGCAGTCGAGGAAAATTAACTTTTCAACATTATGGAAACACTTCATATCTTTGTTGTGCTAGTGTCAATTATTGTTGGAATACACCGCCGTCATATAAGTGAAATACCCTTAAACACAGCTTAAAACACCAATCAATCAATCTATCTTATGTACTGGAAGTTCATAATAGATGTCCAATTGTAATTCTGAATGAATAGTGACTTGTCAGACTACAGTTGCAACATGAGGAAGTAAAGGTTGTATAGTGGAAACTATGTCTAGGTTAGTGTGTAATTAATCCACATATCTGTGGAGATGAGGTCTTTCATGTACATGTACAACACTGACCTGATGCTACATGGAAAAAAGATGTAACCTATATAAAAGCCTATGTTCAATACTTGTTGAGCCCATGGCTGTCTCTTAGTGGTAAGTGTGTGCGCTAACTTATCCTACTTTGATGACAGTTCGCGGGATCGAGTCCATCTGTCGACCCTCAGGTATATGAGTGAGTCACGCGATGTGACTCAGGCAATCGCAGGGATGGTTTTGACTAGGTTTCCTACTGGTTTTCCACCTAAATTTAATAGGCAAGGAATGGTGTGAAGAAGACAATCCATCGTCCTGAGAGTGAAATACCCTTGAGTACAATGTTAAACCCAGTCAAACAAACAATCAACACTTGATGCCCTCTGGCTAAGGACAGCATTTTTCCAGCATAGTATATTATCTTCAATTTGCCATGAATGGACATTCATATTCAAACAACCAAAGACTTGACATTTTGATGGTTGTGTTTATAGTCAGGTTAACACTACCATCTCAAACAAATGAAGGTGATAAACACCAATCATTATCAATGAATTGAATGTTGGTTGGGTGCCCTTCAAGAGAAAACTCACTTTGAATGAATGTATTTTTGTTATACAGAAATTTTATGCAAAATCAAAATACAATCTGAATAAAAGTGAATAGTTTAGACAGACCACTACTTCATGAACGTTTATTAACCACTTCTTATTGATGACCTTTGATTCAATGGTCTGCATAATGACTGATTCCAGTGGGAAAACCCACAATGACTTGCCATGTGACATAAAACCACTCTTAAGATTGGGAATCACACAATAGATATTTCAATTGATTTATTAATAACTCATTATTTGGGTACTAGTACATGTACCTTGTCTAGTCATCGTTGGACATGTTAGAACGTATGCTGTAAATATGTTTCTTAATAAAAAGAAAGATATTTTGGATTCATTTTATATATAGGGTACATGTATGCTGGTTTCCTATATTTAGTCATTTGCTGTCATGTAGGTGTCACAGGTTTTACATTATTGCCTTTGTAATTGCGCACTATTTAAGTTCATTTCTACAGCCTGTGACAAAACAATATGTTATATATTTTTACTGTAAGGTAGGGAGACTTCCTACAGTTAGTAGATTAGGTATACATGTATATATGTGTGTTGTTATCACATGACTGAGCTGACAAGAGAGGCTAGTAGATATTAGGGCGACAAGCTTTGTCCTGTGCAGTCATATGTAACATTTTATAAGATCACTTGAGCGTGACCATCTTTCTACAATACTGCCATTAGTAGAACCTCAGCCAGTGAGACATCACATGTGAGTGGACACTTACACATCTGATTGTCCTTTGCTGTTTGAATGCTCCTCTACCTGAGGTTGGTTGATGTTAGCTGTTGCTTGGCTGTGCCACTGAACATAAGCTGTGTGTAGAGTATCATAATCTGAGAGTGGTGATAAGTAAATAGAGGTAGCTTGTGGACAGTGGTGTCAGTGTATGGAATGTGGGGTGTTTGGAGGTGTAGTTTGACCCTGTTTACCTGTGGCAGTTCACCAGTGGTTATGTGAGGACAGACTCACACCTGTGATTATCACTGCTATTATTAATCAGCTGTCACCTTGCAGCAGGAAATTACACACACCAACACCAGGAACTTATTGTGTAAGGAAATACAAGAAATTACACATTTGTCAGGTGAGAAGGACAGAGTTATTGACATTAAGTCATTCTTTCTACTGTAGGAGCATTGTGAGTGTATTGTGATATCTCTGGTAAAGATATCCAGTGGGTGTGGTCAGTACTATAACCAGATACTACAGGTATGCATGATATAATGCTACGTGTATTATTACTGTGTGTAAGAAAAAAGAGCAGGCTGGAAACCAAGGCTGTGGTAGAACATATTTATTTTTTTATGAACGTTAATGCCTTTGAATGATTTATGACAGTCATGAATCATGTGCAAGTAGCTAATTACATGTAATGTACACTACGAGAGAAAAAAAAGTACACTGGGCTATTGGCTGTGTACTGGACCCACACAAAATGGCTAAGTTGCCTTATTTTGGCATTAAGTATAAAATGAAGGTTTTTATGTGATTACAGAAGTTAATTACCCTTAAACTTAAAGTATACTTAGACTTCACAATGATAGACGATTTTGTATTAAAACTATTAAGTTTAAGAAAATTTTCAATTGTGTGGATGCATGTGTCCTACAAGGTCAGATTATTGTGTGCTTTGATGTTTGTAAAGTGGACTTCTCTCTCATATATTAGGTCATTGTTTCTCTATTTTATGATGCTTTGAGAAAAATCCCAATGTAAGTTAACAAATAAGTTGAATGTTTTTTTTCTCCATTTATTGACGCTGGTAAACTGATTCATATGCTAACCGTAATGTTATGTAAATATGTTTTGAAATTAAAGGTATCATTTACTTTGGTCATAAATTGGTAGACAGCCTCGTAGACATCAGTGGTTAATGACACACCTCTTCAGTTGAGGGGTGGGTGGTTTGCCCTGGTACTGGTCAATGCAGGTCCAGTTGGTCTCAATGTCTTCTACCTTAGGAATTGTCCGGAAGCATGTCATTGTTTCTTGTCCTTTACCCTTTATGTTCAGACTGGTTTGCTGGTTTTTGTGTTGTCACTATACGAAAAAGAGTGAAATAAACTTAAGTATGTAATAAAAACTCAGTCCAACAAATCCACAGTCCGTTGCGAGCTCTGAGGTAGAGATTTATCTGACTACAGCTTTTGTATGTTGTAAGTCTTTGGTTTTCACACTGACACAGGTATTATGAACTGTGTTGTATTCAGATTGGCACTGTTTACCAACTACCTTCACTCAGGTCCCCTTACCTGTATTTATGTTTTCTGAAGACTTCATATAAATCAGTGATCTTGTGATATGCTGTGTACATTGACATGATATACATGTCCTCAACCTGTATTTGATAAGGACACCTTAATGTAAATACTATAAATTTACCTGGAATGTAAGGGGGTACAGAGTGGTAGCTTTACCACCATCTCAATCTACTTCTTGATTGCACAATAATTTATAAAACATGACACTTAAAACTAACTGTTTATGGCACACAATTTCTTAACACTCAACAAGTTTAGCGCATACCTGTAGTGTAGCAAGTCTTGAAGAACAAACATACAAGCTTCCAGTTTTTACCTGGATTAAATGGGGCTATTTTTACTTGACAATAAATGTAACAATTAAAGAATGAGAAATAAAACAGTGATGCCAGTCTTCTTGAAATCTATTTTCATCAGATTAAGGTGAAGAATTTAGATCAATGAAAAAACAAGACCTCTTTATAAAATGACATGAATATATCGCTTAAAAGTTAGTTGTTGATCAAATTAGTACGGTTGAATTTACAATGAGGTAGTATGGGATATCGCTGTACTATAATTAACTGGGTCATATGATCTGACAATGATTGTTCCACTGGTAATAGTTTTGTATGCTATTATTATGTGTTGTCTTTTTTTTTAAACCAGTGATTGTGTTTTAGTGTATAAATAAATGTAGGAAGATCATGGTTGGAGGTGTGAACATAATGAGATATACTGTAGTGTACACCAGGTAATGCTTAGGTTTTATACCATGAAATAGTCTTTAGAATGTGACGGTTTGGAGAGTGCTTATGTTGACGATGTGTTGTCTTTGCTTTTCTTCGTGTAAATGACTGTCCTGCCTTGCCAATGTTAAGTGCCGGTGATGTTGAGGGTGGTAAAGCACCAATCAAACAACATCCTAGCCAAGACAACACGTTGCTGTTTTAAGTACTGGAGCTTGTGAATTGTTTCAACCTTGAACAAGAAGAAAGGCTTTTACTCATACTATACTGTTTAACTTTCAATTAACATTTGTTTGTGTAATTTACTCTAAATTTAGCTGGTTTACGCAGAAGAGTTGTTAATCCGGCCTTGTTTTGTTTAACGTACTACTACAGTGAACTACACTGATTCCAGGTCATGTCAGTTAAATAACGTATACACACACGATCATGAATATGTAGGTATCACCACTGTAATAGGGTGAAAATAGTGATATTATGTTTGAAGAATTTAGACTTAACAGGGGTTGTACATTTTACATAAGACACCGATTGATGCTGTAAAAAACTTTTCTTGACAGATTTGAGTGATACTTTTATGAACTTAAAAAAAGTTTTCAATCTTGTATCCAGCCATAATCTGTCCATATGTAGGGGAAAGTCAAGAATTTAGAACGGAATCTGTTTTGAGGCTGCTCCCTGAAACTAAGCATCTGGAAGCTTAATATAAATCTCTTAGCTCCACTTAAAGGATGCTAGCTTGGCTGGGAAAGATTCTGATTTAGCTGGGGTTTTGTCCCCTTTCTAAAGCTGACTTGACCCATGTCACAAAGCAGCATCTGTCCGACTGCTTCCGAATAACATCATGGTTTATTCTCAAATTCAAACTAGTAACCTATTCATTTATTTTCCTTTATTTCCAATGAAATCCCTTTTTTATTTACTCACATCAAGAAATGAATGATAGAAGTTTTATCACAACTTGGGCCTTGCATGAATCTCCCTAAGATTTGATTATTACAGGTGTGATGCTAAATGTGTCTGTTGACTCTTTATGATATAGCATTTTGATTTAGTTTTATTGTAGCACATATATGTGTATTATAACTTTGATATGTTTAAAAATAAAATATAGCATAAATATTTATTGACAAACACCACCAGAGACAAAACATCACCAAATTATGACTGTTAAATCCTCCCAACTACATGTACATGTACATTGTTGCTAACCATCTGTCTTGCTATATATGCTCCTGATTTACAGAGAGATAGATGGTCTGAATTTATTAATGTGTTTTTTTTTAATACTCCGTCTATCTTTGATAAGCTGCTCTGTACCAATGTTGTAGGCATGTTTGAGGGAGATTTGTCTTGGATTTGGAAGGAAGTTAGTATATTGATGGAGCCATTATGGTTTTGGTTTCCCTTGGGTTTTACACCAGAAACCAGAAGTACAAAGATGCCATATAATGGAAATACCTTTGAATACAATGTTAAACACCAAATTTTCTCTTTGTTATAGTGTACACAATTGCGACATCTCAGGTCAAAGTGACTAATATTGTTAGTCAGGAATAATTCAGGACTACAACGTCCACTTTATTTGTCTTTTTTTAAAATGCTATCAAACATATCTGACAGCACACATTTTAAAATGTCTCATTTGGAATATAGCTTGTTTTCAGGTACACATTTGTTTTATATGACCATGTCATTTCCAAATCACACTAATATTTCATGTACATGTAGCTGTCACATAATAACGTGAGACATATGAGCAGGTACAGGGTATCGTTGACTTTTGTCCTGCAAGTATAACTCCTTCGGCTTACATGTACATGTAGTATGTAAGTAAATCAATATGAGCTGATTAGCCAGGTGATTGACTTTAGCACTTGAAAGAAATTGCAGGGGTGAAAATTAACTTTTTGTGATCAGGCCAGACGGGCCTGCAGGTTTCAAGAGTTTCAGGCCCAGTAGCATTTTACAGGCCCCTCAGGCTTGCAGGTTCCTAATTTACAGGCCCATCAAACATCTGAAAAGCCTAACCCCATATTGATATTCTCACACCTTGGCAATTTTAGGCCGCTGTTCTTTCTTAAAAATCATAAGTTTGGGGTGACTCATACAGAGCTAGCCTGACGTAGCAACATGATTCGCCAATCATCAACTTGACCAAAGTTTATTATCATCTACATGTGTATCAAGAGTCATAAAGTTTGAATTTGTCACATTATGGATTACACATATGGTCATAAAAGTGTGGAAATGTACATGCTCAACACAAAATCTGCCAGGTATTGGTCAGCAGACTGGCTTAATTTCCACCCCTGTATCATTATTGGGTATGATGACATTTGTAAACATAGCTAATCTGGGTAAATCAGCTAATGTGATCATCTGTTTACAAGCTTATTCACCTGAAAAGATTAAAACATAATCACAGTGACTCATTATAATACACCTTTTGTATAACAGGATTTCTGTTTTGTCAACAAAATCAGTAGCCTGGAATGGTTGACAGGTCTTGATTATTCCCTCTTTTCTATCATTGCAGTGATTAAATGATATGTCCAGAGCATTGTTGAAATTATTGGACTGCCTCACTCTCCTATAACGGAATTTATTAAGTTATATCAAAAACCATACAATTATTTATTATACTTGATAGATGTAGACTGAGAGAATTAAATTTCTACTTGTTTGTAGTATACTATAAAGTATTCTATAATATACTTTTGTAGTAATCCTTCCTAAAGTGTCTTTTAACTTAGTGTTCAGTTGAACAATTGCTTTGTTGAGACTTTGTTTAGACTTGTTATATTTATAGTGAAAGATGTAAATTTGCACATCATCATGTATATGTTATCCTGAAGTAAAGTGTGCACCAGTTATAAGATAAAATAGAGAGGAGCATATATGCTAGTGATAGTTCAGGTCCGAAACACGTTAACATAGGGCCCCCTAGGGGAAGTCATGATGTTCAGCAGAGCCAGCCTTAATTTAAATCCAGCACATGACTACACACTTTCTCTTGATAATTAAGGGCCATTTGAGGAATGTGATCATATTGTTTACTTACGACTGCAGCGTTAAGAGACTGCCTACAGGTTAACCTTGGCTCTCCTTCCCCAGTTAATCTACGGGATGTATTCACGTTAATGTTAGAAATAACTGTAACTCAGACACGTCTTCTCCTCCCACAGATACTTTATTTACATTTCTATGCATATACGTGGAACATAATTTAATACTTTCTCAACAATATAATTACATTATGAATGTTGTTTTTAAAAAATTATCTCACAAAAAGCCTATATCTAAAGAAACCCATATTACCTGTTCTTTTATAGAGACACAACAAATGTGAAATATATCTGTTTGTATAGGTACACTGCAATGTGTAAAAGTATAAGATATACTTCTTTCTGAAATATGGAAAAAAAATTAATATACAAGAATATGATCTTTAAAGAGAAACCACAAAGTCTTTGTTAAGGAGTTGGATGTGTAGGCTCATATACATATACGTGTTACACAAATGTATATAATAGGTAGTCCAATTATCTCACACATTTGTGCACATTTCAATATTATGTACTGTTGGAAATTAAAAAAACAAAAACAACGGAATGCAATTGAATGCATTGTTTCTAATTAAATCCTATCTTATACCAGATGACATAGTGTTGTTGTGTTTAATTTAAATAGTCTTTGGTGACAACTTCTTCTCCACATTCCAGGCTAATATTTCATAAATGTTACATTTACTTTTTCATCAACTTAGCATTTGTTTATCAAAAGTGTCTGTATTTGGTCTGAATTAATATGAATTTTATTGCTAAATGTGCTTACTCATCTCAAAATCACTATTGCGTTTGGACTGTCTTGTCTTTTTTTGTTGGCAGTGGTGGTTTTCTTCACTCATTGGGTTGGCATACCATCAACAGCACGGCCAAAGCATAGCATAATCCAAATAAAGAAAGTTTGGTTGTGTGCAGATACAATTATTACCCACAAGCAAAAAGTCACTTTATGATGTATGATCTGAAGTACATTGGCCATGCGGTCACTCACATGTTTAGTTGTCAGTCAGTCAGCTGGATGGCTGAACCCCAATTAATGCATTTCAGGTTCAAGGCTGCTTTACAATCCTTGGTGAATAAGGCAGATTTTCCACTGTCTGACGATACCAGTGCGTTTGACAAATGGTTTCTTCTTGGTTTTCTGTCATAGTGCAATATTTAATTAAGTACAATATTTAAATACCAATCAAACAAATACTATATTATATATATATAGTTCTTGATAAATGCAGTCGGTGCCCATTTAGCTAGAATTTCAGTTTGTTACCTGCAGGTGCGGCACACGGGCATTCAAAGTGCAATTGTTTATCTAATGTAATACACACCTATTACCTACATGTACATATTCCATTGTCTTCAAAGTTAATAAAATCAATGTTGAATAAACATAACATGTAAATCACTTCCTCATTGTATTATTCTCTTCCACAATTTATCTGCGACACGCGAGTTTACTCAGTTAAAAATTCATAACCTGAATAAATTAGTTATTCTGCTTGATCTGCTGACAAATAGCAGTGTTACACTTCAATGAATCTGTCCTAGTTAACATTATGCATAAATTACAACTAATTTCTTATAATACTTACAACAGATTCAACACAGCATGGAATAAATTGAAGAAATCTAAAAAAAGTCATCAAGTAAAAACAGCCATAGTAAAGGGAAGTAAAAAAAACTTTATTCAATTTAATCAATTTATTTGAGTATTAAATAATTTTTAAGCCCGTATGTTTTCCTGATCGAAATTGATTCTGGAAACTGTTCCCTAGAGATGTACATGTCATTATGCACATGCCACAGAATAGACTTAACTTGTGCATCTGTCCAAAACCTATCTCGTGAACCGGTCAATATTTTTTTTAAAACCAAACTTTATATGTACTACTTCAGTGAAGTACTTCATCTTTAGGCAAGCAGTTGAAGGAAACTTCCTGTTGCTCTAGTGCAGAGTTAAGGAGCAACATGATGCCCTATTTATGGTGTCTTTTCATTGCGTATAATTGTTATTATCCTATCCTCTCATTGTTTGTTACCATTGTCATATAAGTGAAATACCCTTGAGTTGAACGCCAATCAAACAAACAATCATTGTTTGTTAATGGCCTGCGGCGTGTGCACTTCCTAATCCTACTCCAATCTACCATTCACGGGATCGAGTCCGTCTGTCGAGCATCAAGTATTTGAATGAGTCACACGATGTGGTTCCGGCAATCGCGGGGATGGTTTTTACGAGGTTTCCTCTCGGTTTTCCACCATAATAAGGCTAGGAGATGTGTGAAGTGGACAATCCGTCGTCATATAAGTGAAATACCTGTGAGTACAACGTTAAAACCCAATCAAAGAAACAAACAAGCATTTAGAACCCATGTTTGGGTTACCAGTGATCCTGTTATTAAAATTTATACTCAGATGTTCTCTCATGTTTTAGAGTATTTGGTCATTTTGAGAAGCCATTATTCCTGGAATTATGTAAATACATGGAGTCTAAATCAGTTGCCCAGGGTTCCCACCTCTTCAAAGTGGGAGAGATTGATGATAGTATTTATGTTGTGCAGGAGGGGAAAATTGAAGTTTTTGTCAATGAACAGGTTTGTATTTCATCTTATTACACATCTATGCTCAGTTATATGATAAAGCAGACTTGCTAAAATACAATATCCAACGCATTTGCATCCCACACTGGTTCTTCAATCTCCGAGATATTTGGCCTGTCCAATATCTCAGCTTTACACATTGGTTCCTCATCCACTGAGGTACTTGTCCACTGTTACTGAATGCACTGGTTCTTCAGCCACTGAGATATTTGGCCTGTCTAATGTCTCAGTCTTACACACTGATTCTTCTGTCACTGAGAAACTTGGGCCTTTCCAATGTCTCCGGCTTACTGGTCTTCAACCACTGAGATATTTGGGCCTGTCCAATGTCTCCGGCTTACTGGGTCTTCAGCCACTGAGATATTTGGGCCTGTCTTATGTCTCAGTCTTACTGATTCTTCAGCCACTGAAATATTTGGGCCTGTCTAGTGTCTCAGGCTTACTGATTCTTCAGCCACTGAGATATTTGGGCCTCTCCAATGTTTCTGTCTAACTGATTCTTCAGCCACTGAGATATTTGGGCCTGTCCAATGTTTCAGTCTAACTGATTCTTCAGCCACTGAGATATTTGGGCCTCTCCAATATTTCTGTCTATTGATTCTTCAGCCACTGAGATATTTGGGCCTGTCCAATGTTTCAGTCTTACTGATTCTTCAGCCACTGAGATATTTGGGCCTGTCCAATGTTTCAGTCTAACTGATTCTTCAGCCACTGAGATATT
>JAQQZZ010124071.1:0-14318 GCA_030265115.1 Mopalia vespertina
TGAGCCTATTGGTTTGTCAATGAGCATATATCATCACATCTTCGCTAACCAAGAGTTTTATTCCGAGCTACTCTGCATTACAATCAAATATAAATAGAAATACAGCTACGCCCTCTGGCGGATAAAATGACCAAGTTTAGAGTTAAAGTACTGCAACATGTGTTGAATGTTATTCTCTAGTTTTGACAATTTGTTAAACTTTGTAAAGCACTATTGGCGTATATATGGAGAGTTGGTGTCTGCAGGGGTGAGTACATAAGCAAAACTATCATTGAGTTGGTTTAAAACCCTGAACATATCCCTTTTTCGACGACACTTCCCACTTTCGTTATTGATTATCGCGGTCATTTTTACTAGCAGAGTCCTCTCGTATCACAACATCTGATTGGTTGCGTAGAGGTTCCCACGCATCCAATCAATCGCTTGAAGCCGAGTCCGATTATCCGCCAAGGGTTGTAATGCAGAGTAGCTCGGAATAAAACGCTTGGCTAGAGAAGATGATATCATCAGGGTCATTGGCAAAGTGTTAAAGATTAATGGGATTACCACAGCAGTCTAGGTCATCCGACGTACTTTTCTGTGTGACATGTGTGTTCCATTGAATTGATAGCTTATCTTTAAATGGCTATTTCAGATTTTGGCACATGGAAACACGCTTATTTCTCGAAAACGGTTCATCGTTAAGACCTCAAATTGTTGCATCAAAAAGTATCTCATATTTTTTTTTTTGGATGTGGCCCTAGATTTTTTATAATTGATTTCCAAAGATCTATAGATATATAAGGTTGGTCGGGTAAAAAAAGATTATAGTTATTAATGTTATAGTAATTACATTCTGAATTGTTTTTGATATTTCGATTACAACAATTTGTATTCAGAGTATTCATGCAAAGTTTTCAAATAATTGTACATGCATAATAGTCCACTTCATAATTTTTGGTTAACAGGGACTGTTAGCTGTCGGTCTGTTTGTGGACATTGATCCGGTACAAGACCTCACGTACGGACGGAAAGGACTGCTCCACGGTGGAGGGGTCCATCTGTTGGGAATTCAAGCCTTGTCAGCGGTCATTCTTATGGTATGGAGTGCCTTGGTTTCATCAATTCTTCTTTTAGTAAGTAACATATATTCCAATACAAATAGTTAATGCCTGCCAAATGGTTACACTCTGTAGGCCTACAGTATGCCTTTCTTTGTCTTGGTCTCTCGCGTTTCGCTTGTACATATTTCTGTTTAAGGTGTGCATAATAATCCGTTATCTAGCTTTCTAAAATACCTTAGTTCAGAAACCTTACGTTTTGACTGCATGGCCCGTCCTTTCGACAGACAAACCAAACAGTCATTTGTCAGTCTTATACATGTACTTTAAACAAAATGGTCTTTCCGTAGTATAGATCAGTCGATGTATTAGAACAACGTTTGGGGCCTGAGGCTGCTGATCTGATTGCGCCATTGATTTACATAATTGTTCTGATCAGGAATCACCGACAGTTGCAAACCTGTTTTTTTCTTTTTTTTACCTTGTTTGCAGAGTAGATCAAAATTATGCTCTCTGCACCATAGTATACGCAAATAAAAATGCAAAGAGTTCAGAGGAACTCATTGGCTGTATAAGTTAGAAATAAATACATTCATAGAGGTTTTTCTCGCTTCTATTCAGGAGTAATCCTATGTACTGAAGAGATTATAAATAATGCATTTCAAAAGCTTATCGAATTGAATCATTGCCATAATATATGTCAAGACCGCTAAAGTGTAACCCGTTATTTTTGTAGGCAATAAAAAAGACAATTGGTTTGCGTTTGACTAAAGAGGAGGAAATGTTAGGAGCAGATTACGTTGAACATGGCATATGTTTTGAGGGAAGCTCTGAAAATGGCATTCATACAGGACGCCATGCTTTATACACAGGACGTCGACGTCAATCAGAGTTCTCCTGTAAAGTTATGCCAACAATTATCAACGTTGAGGACAGTGAATTGAAAATAAACGATAACAAGATGCCCTTGAGTCGACTTGAAAGCAACGAAGATGTTCCGCAAAACGATCTGTCAAACCCTAACCATGGAACACAAAATTAGGCAATTTTAGTCGTGTCAAATATCGATGCTAACTTAGTTGTTAAACATAACGATGAGTGCAAGCTTTGTCAACTCTTGTAGATTAATCAATGAAAACCAATGTGAAGCTAGTCATAACCAAAGGGTTTTTGTTTTATTGTCTGGATGACAAAGTCGGATCAATTTATTGATTGCTTAAATAATTGGTGTTTTACGCCGTCCGTAATGAAATTTTCACAGAGTCCAGCAAATAGAATGAAACGGGAAACTCGTGTATACTACTCACAAAAAAATGGGGAAGGGGAGATGTTATTTAGAACTGCGTTGAATGAACGCACAGCGTTTCGGATCCCACAAATCGCCGTGTCGATCGGCCGTCAACACCAAGTCATACCCCGTTTTACCTGGGATTACAGTATATTGTTATCCAAGGTTTTACTACCGTTCAATTTAACAAAACGTTAACACTCATAAAAGTAGTTCCCAGTATTCCATTTGGCCGTTCTTATTTCAGCGCTCTTATACAAACACGCTACTCTAACCCGATCAATCTGGTGCAAAAAAACAAAAGAAAGTTTAGAATGTAGCACAAAACACCGCAAACAAACCCCAGAGCATCTGAAGCACCAGGGGCCAGTTGCTCGAAAGACGATTGGCCGCTAACACCAGATTAAATTACTATAACACCGGGTTAGAGATAGACCTTCAACAGGGTGTGACGTCATTTAATAGTAGATTAAATTTAATAGCGCTTCGAGCAACTGGCCCCAGGGCAACACCACTAATCATCACTTACACCAGCACCGCTGTTGTTAAAATCAACTATTAAATTACCAGAATAACTTACAGTTTGGATTCTTTATTGAATTATAACATGACGAGATTTTGTGGATTTTCAACAAAAAATGTTTGAGTACTGGATTCATTGACCACAAATTTCAGAAAGCCTTGTTCTGTGATCTAAATGCACTTTTGCTAAGTTGTTGGCTGATGTTTCAATTAATGACCAATTCATTTTGGCAAGATATATTTTTGTGTTAACCTTAGTGCTTTAAGATTGATTTTCTCTTTGACCTGTCAAATTGATTTTCTCTTTGGAGTGTCTAACTGATTTTCTGTTGAATTGTCTTTAATATCTCTAGTGGGTGCAGCAAATTGTTCTGGGTGAGATGTGTCGTCCGTTTAACCATCATCCCTGTACCAATGTCATTAATTTTTCAAAAATATGTATATGTCAATAACTAGATTTTCATAATTACTCAAACATCAAACACATCTGATCAAAGAGAAATTACTTTATTATCCCTGTGTCATATAAATAAAGATAGGCAGGCTGAACATGGGTGAGAATTAGTATCATTCTATTCTTATCCTCTGTAGCTCAGTCAGAAGAGGGGTGCCCTGGCAGCCTGAGTAGATCATCTTCGGTGGAGGCATGCGATTCTTTTTCTCTCCATTCATAAAAAAAATAAATTGTTTTTTTGGAATATGTCCCATATTATCACCATGATTGTAGCTTATGTCTCAACTTATACTTAGTCATTGACTATGTGAGCGATTTCAACAGTTATTACTCAAACAGCCACCCACTCACTGACTAGGTTTACTCCGATACACTTCTGGGGAATTGTAATTGTGAAGCATAAGATTCAACTTTCATCTCCAGAACTTGTCACATTATGATTGAGGCAAAATTAAACTGAAAAAGATAAGAACCAGCATTCCAGACCTTTACGGCTTTACCCTGTTCATTTTTTGTCCTCTTCAATAAAAATACATGTTCCTGGCAAGTGCATAGGTCAATTGTCTAACATAGGCTTTCCTTGAGTCGGAACAGAGCCTCAAAGTCCCAAGAACATCTGTCTCTTTACAGTGATAGGCTGACCCAGCATGTATAATGCCTTAACCATGATGTCATAGTACAACTAACACTGTCTGTCTAAATCTTTTGACATTGAGAATCACTTCTGTATTTTGGAGGCTGTCTGTGCTGCTGCTGAGCCATGCTTCAAATTACCTGTTGGAGTTCTGCGGGGAAATAAAACAAAATACAATATCAATACATCATGGGCATAATCTAAAGTTATCAGACTGGTGTCAAATTACGTCTCCCAGATAAATGATCCTGCAGTAAACACTATATAACCTATATGAACTATAGCTCAGTTGAACACATAATAATATGGCCTGGCTGATATGATCATATCTTGGTTTGTTTATAGTTTCATAAGGGTTTAATACAAATTATGACATACTATATACATTTTATAAGGTTATTTCACTCATATGGCAGAGTGACAGCCAAATGGGTGAAGGAAATCACACTCACTTTATAGAAAATCAAAGTTCCTCCATAGCTGACAGAATAAATATACTTCAATTATACCATTCTTAACCAGAGGGCGATATACATTGTACATACATCCTTTTCAACGATCTGAGTAAATCCACCTTACATGACATTTACAAAGGAGTAACAAAACTTTACATTTTGGAGCTGAAAAGGCAAGACTATTGTAGAATCCAAAGCAGATTAAAGCGATACTCCTCTCTGCAATAAAATGCACATATGTCAAACGGGCATCATTTCTTGTGTTGAATTATGCTCTTTAATCTTCTAATCGAGCTATATCCATTTTATAATTGGATCTTAAACATTGGGTATTGCTAAACTACAGTCAAATTCATCCATGAGGTGATGTCTTGCTAATTCTATCACTAAACAGAAGAGCTCCACAAATATTGACAAATCAAATATCTTTCTTGTCACACTGCCTACGTCATGAGACCTATAGTCGACTGTTTAAACCTTTGACAGTTCACACCAAGGTCATTGGTTCACACATGTTATTAACCTGTAACACAGAAGAGTGTAAGTCGTGTGACCGCATGAATAGGGTTGGCCACACCCAAAATGTCAGCTACCAGTGGTCGTAGGTAGGTATATACTCGTAACCCTCAAGTGATTTTATAAGATGAAGTCGATATCATATTTAAGTATGTTTATTAGTAACCTTTCAAGGGACATAGGGATTATTGCAGCCAGGAGCATTGCTTTAATAAACAAAAGTTTTATTCAACAACAGTTTTGACTTTATATTCTGTTTGTAAGCGCTGGATTACTTTGCATTGCAACAATCTTCAAAAGAAGCACAACACACATTCTAAAGAAGGAAACTCTTTATTTAAAACAAATGAAGAAAAATGATGAAAATTATTTTTTCACAGTAAAACACTCAGGATTGAATATATAAAAAATACATACTTATTCCCTGGTAATGCACCTTTCTTTTTCTGTACTTGACCATTAGCTGTGACAGCTGAACTTTGCTTTCTGTATAAAATAAAAAATTAATATAAACCATTGCATATTTTTTTACTAGTATGACAAGAAAATAAAGAACGAAAAAACTTAAGAACCAATCATGAATAATAAAAAGCATCATTGTAATTTTGACCTGGCAGCCATACATTCAAAACCATCCAGATAAAATCCAAAAACTATCTATGGAATTCCACATTAACTATATCTCTATATGACGATGATTCATAGTAAAACTGGGATTTTTTTACCATGACTGCGATGACAAAATGTTTTTGCCATATTTTATGGTCATTATTCTGTTATGTCAGAAAAAGAAGTCACAGCTCCAAGAATTAATTATTCACACCTTGAAAGCGTGTTTATGAAATTTGCTAAATATTTTTTTGAAATCCAAGGGTTAACACTTGAAGGAGCAGTTGCATTGAGAAGATCAGGATTACGGTACCATCAGATGGTCAGATAGAACTGGTTGCTACATCCCAGAGCATTTTAAGCATGAAGTTAGAAAATTGTAAGGTGCCATAATACATCTGAAATATATCTTTTCTTGTAAAATTTTCTCCTGCAATTGTATAAATAGAAGCTCAGTTGAATAGTGACATGTATATTATCTGTACATTTTAGAACATGTCAGCTCACTTACATGCACGTTGTATTCGTTAAGTTATTTATTTTGTTATTTAACTTTGTAATGACTAGCATTGTGGAACTTACTTTTTGTCAGTTTTGCTCTTGAAGAGCCTTGTGGAGTCAATCTGAGTGATGTCTGAGTGTGATGCGACAGGTTCAGCGCTGTGTTCTACATGAATTTCCTGATCTAACTCCAGCCTTAGTGGAGCAAACAGGTGAAACCATTGCTAACAAAGCAACAGATATGGTGAAGATATACATATCAAAGGTGATAAAAAAAGAATTGAAATCTAGAACACTGGTGATCAGAAAGGGCTCCAATAAGACATGAATCTGTTCACTTTTACAAACTATTCACTTATAATATTGTAGTTATTTAAAAAATGCAGAAAGCCACTTTTATAAAAGAAAGGTGTGTAGAAAAAAGTAATCCTATAATAAAGAAATTGAAATTTTAACACACCTTATAGTCTTATAGACACTTATTAGTTTACTATCTCAATAACTGACTGACATTAGATGACTTGAGAAACCTTCTCCATCAGTTTTAATCACTACAAATCCCATAAAATCACATTTTATAGGCAATGAGTTAATGCTGTAAATTAAAGTGGCATATTCATAGGCTATAATTTACAGAAAACATTTGTTTGTTTGTTTTGAGCTTAACATCATACTAAAAAGAGGTGATAACAAATCTTGATTGTATTGCTTATGTTAAACTTTTACCAAAGCATAAGGATGCCTACTATTTTTCAAACTGAAATGTTAACAGATAGGAGAAAACAGCATTTGAATACTTGATTCATCAGATGGATGACTGCCACCAAATGTGACCAAAACTGTACAGCTCTGCCGTGGTGACTATATATGTTATTAGATAACACACTATATGTAAAGCTAGACACAACAGAAACACGTCTTTATTTCTTTACACTATGTTATTATTCTCTTTTAGAGGAGGACTATTTTGTAAAAATTCTTTAAAGCTGTCAGATTGATATTAATCCAGAGTTTATATGGAGAGCACTACTTCATGGTACAAAACCAGATTAATTTCCAAGGGAGATAATTTTAGTCTCACACACATTCAAAACATGGAGGTCATCAGATGCCATTGTATTTAACCATACTGTATGAAGTTTGTTTGCTTTGTTTTTTTGAGGGGGGGGGGGGGGGGGATTTGTTAATTGTCTTTATGCCTTTAAACTATTTCAAAGGTGATAATATTTACATTAGGGTGGGTTCTTGCTATTTTTGTCCCTCATGCATTTCCCGCCTTTAAAGGGTGAGCAAAAGAATACACGTAAGTGCCATAAACAATTGAGATTATATTTGATAATTACACATATGTTAAATTTGTATAGTTTCCACCTGGAAAAAATGCTGCATATTACAACACATGTAGTGACATTTTCATGGGGGCACCCAAGTTTGACCAAACCTATCCTATATGAGGCGGTGAGAATGTAAATGACAGTTAACCAACCTATCCTATATGAGGTGGTGAGAATGTAAAGGACAGTTAACCAACCTATCCTATATGAGGTGGTGAGAATGTAAATGACAGTTAACCAACCTATCCTATATGAGGTGGTGAGAATGTAAAGGACAGTTAACCTTCCTTTCAATTGTCCACAAAATGTTTGTCTTTCAAAGCTTGTAACAGCAGTACAGCTGGGCAGACAAGCTGCACCATGGCAGCCTATTTAGTGAACATATATCTGGTCTAAATATGACCATCTATTATATGAAATATCATTATAAAAAATACTATGCTTGACGTGCCTTTTTATTGATATTATTATTTCAACAAAAAGTATTTGAAGTCTTTTCTGAATGACAGCAATATTATGGAATTGTTCCAACATAACTCTACCGATCTTAGACTGACCAGTACATAAAATGTAGTAAATGTATTGTAAACCCGTCTCTCTAAATCATGGCTACCACAAAACATAAGCACATTTTCAGACACACAAAAAATAAAAAAGGGAAAACTATGTTATTGTGGTACCTTTGCTTGACAGCTTAGCCCAATATCAGTAAAGACGTACTGCCACTGTGGTAAACCTATATGCATTAGCAGCAGTCTGTAATAACCTGTAAAACTCTCACACAAGTAGTGCCATCGCAAAGCTCGATCCAAGAACCACACCTCGGGTTTGGGGTCAAGGCGACCTAGGAAGAATTGAAAATGATGCTAGACTGATTGATTGTTTAAATGTAATTCTTAGGGGTATTTACCGTTAATCCAAAAAGATGTACTAACAGTGAATCGTTGCACAAAGCCAGCCATAAAAAGTCTTTGTGATGTGAATTTTTTATCAGTTAAATATTGGATGTAATAGGTCATTTTTTTCCGTTCACATATACAGGTTTACAGTTCCAAGAAAAAGCCCACCTTCTTTAGTTTGGAACACAAATAACATCATATATGCCAAGCTGTTAACCCGTGTTATATTACACAGGTTTACAGTTCCAAGAATAAGCCCCACCTACTTCTGTTTGGAACGCAAATAACACCCTATATGACAAACTGTAAACCTGTGTATTAATACATGGGTTTACAGTTCCAAGAATAAACCCTGCCTACATATACTTCCGTTTATAATGCAAATAATACCATATATGTATTTAACAAATGGAATGGCATTTATGGTCATAATGACAATAAACATTAACAGGTATGTATTAAGAAATCTTTTTATGTTGCATGTAACCAAAGTGCTAAATGATTCGTTTGTTTAATTAGATATTGGTTTAATGTTGTAGTTACTACTTAAAGTTATAATAGGATACCAGGTTACTGGTGACAGGCAAACACGAGACATTTTATTGCCCTTTGGCTCTACAAGTATCAGGGCAGCTGCTCCATCCAAACCACCTGTAAATCGCTCCATGAAAAATCCCTTCCAGGCATGAAGAAAGGTTTTTAGATACAGATTTGGAATATTTAATTTATTGCTTGTGCATATTTCAGTAGTATCTCTTATTTCAGAAACACTTGAATTTCTATTTGTTTCTTTGTTTGATATAAACATGGGATAGAGAATGGAGAAACAGCTGTCCTTTAAACTTTTAAAACATCTCCCAATCCTAAATAAAAGGAAGCATATTTCTGGAATAACACATTTTAGGCATCATACCTGGTGAACAGGTTTTAGTTGTTGAGCACATTAAACACTATACTTATTCAGATAGGAGACTCCTAAAGTGTAATATGACTTTATATATATATTGTCAATTTCATCGCATATTGGTCCAATATTTAAAATCACTTCAACCTGCAGACTTCATGAAATTTGATTTAACAGAAAGGTTAAGCTATAGTCAAAAACTTTTACAGGAAAGATACTTTAAGGATTACTACATACCTGGTTTACACCCATTATATACAAGACATACATTGCCAGCACCATCACATGCATCCAGCTCAAATAGTTTACAACTCCCACCAAACGAGGGTCTCTTGTGACCTGAAAACAACAGTATACAATCATTAATAAAAAAGCATTAGCAAAATTTATTCAAGTAAAAAAAACTAAAACCATATTACATTGTGGTCTAAGCAGAAAAATGTTTGACGAGCGAGAAAAGCTGCACCCCCCAACTATAATTGACTTGTAGGATGCAGTACTGTATTTCTATGTAAGTCATTTATTGATCCTAACAGGTAAACTACTCGACTTGAACTGACATGCTGTATACAGTTGTTTTTAAGAAAACCAGTTAAGACAGGCTTACCCTAAAATGAATTTATTCGTGAGGAAATTGTTTTTGTCTTTATATGAATATGCCTCTAAAATCATGTCTTTTCTTGGCTTATAAATTTACTTACAGTGTACTTGTGTCTTCTGAATTTTATGTGTATTTTCTAACCTTTATCCACGTGTATTTTCTTGGTTTAGAAAAAAAAAACACCAGAATATGGAGGCTAAGATACATGTAATTATGCTACAGACCTAAGAACAACAACAAACTATGTCGATATACAATGTTTTTATTTTTTAGCTTTGTGTGTGTGTCAAAATAAAATCCCACATCTAGGTGTATCTGTGTGTATTCACAGGTATTTCACTCACATAACAGTGGATTGTCAACTTCTAGCATTGTCGTACTCAAATATTATCAAAAATGGATACGACACCTCATAAAAATGATTTCTGCAATGAGGTTGGCCAGTGGATATAAGGGTTTGCTTGTTTGTTTGATTGGGGTGTAACGACATACTCAAAGGTATTTCACTTATATGACGACGGATTGTCCACTTCACACTGCTCCTTACCTTATTACGATGGAAAACGGAGGAAACCTCGTACAAAAACACCCCGCGATTGCCGGAGCCACATCTTGTGACTCACTCATATACCTGAGGGTCGACAGGCGGTGGATATAAGGGAGATAAATTTGTTTCTCGTGTAACTGGCAGTGGCTCTATCTCATTGACTTACTATAGCATTGCATGAATATTCATTTGAATTATAGTCAATGGCATGGAGGGCACTGTCGCCTATATGAGTAACATATTTATCTCCCCTTTTAGCCACTGCCAAACCCCATTCACTGAGACACCTAGTGTGACTTCCTAATATACTTGGGGATCTTCTGAGTGATACATCAAAGGAAGATCAGTAGTCCTACACGTTTACCACTGAACTATGGCCCTGTGCACTCCTACAATACAGAGGCCAGACAAACCGTGTCTCTATTCAATAATGAGCAGATTTTTAATAAGAAACTTGTAAATCTTTAACCTACTAACAAACCTGACTGGGACTCTTCCTCTTCATCTGAGTCAATGTCTAAGTCACACAAACCTGGGACTGATCCACCTGCACTACCAGAACTTCCACCAAGACGAGTCAGTTGACTCAGAGGATTTATCCACAACTTTCCTAGAGTAAACGGTCCATCTTACAACAGAAACAAGTAAAACAAGCTGTACAGTTCAGCAAGTTGATTCTTTCTTTCTGACACCCATTGGACTCACACACTGTCTTATTAGATAAATAACAGTGAACCCAAATCAACCAAACAAACAAACCTTCACTCAGTTTGTGAGAACATGTAACGTTATTATGGACACGAAACCATGTAGAAACAACATGTATATATGTAGACAAAGAGCAAAAATTGAAGTCTTCACTGGGTTAGAATTCGCGACTCATTCTGCCGTGAGCCTCTGTTTCTCAGTCAGTACAGTGCTCAGCCTGTAACCCAAAAGGTCCCGGGTTAGAAACCTGGTGGAGGCAAGCAAATTTTTCGGTCTTAATTTATTCAATATATATATATGGGAGAACCAGTATTTTAGATATACTCAAGCAAAACCAATTGTGAGTAATATCTAGATAAAAAGTGTTTAATTTAGTGTCCCTATTTCCGTGCTTTATATGGAGAGAAAATTGCAGTCTTCACTGGGTTAGATATCAGGACTCATTCTGCTGTGAGCCTCCCTAGCTCAGTTGGTAGAGTGTTGGGCCTGTAACTCAAAGGTCCCAGGTTCAAATTGCGGTGGAGGCAAGCAAATCTTCATTTATTCAATATATATAATGACAGATAGCAGCTGGACAGTGAAAACTGACCAGTCAAAAAGTGTTATTTTGCCAACTTGGTATTATTGTGATTGAACACAACATCACTTAATACCATTGAAATACTTCATTTATTAAGCATTTCAGTTTAATGTCATATTTAAGTTTATTTCACTATGACAGTATAGGCTTGCCCAAAGGGTGAAGGAAACAAGGACAAAACAGGACCATCGCAAACGGTTCAACTTTGTGATACACCTTAGCTCTTAACATCAAAAGTGTTAAATAAATAAATTTTTGGCAAGTCTAAATTTCCAACACAACTTTTACTTAAATATGTAGTACACACATCATTCATGATATTATTTTCTATAAACATATTGAAAATGTTGAGGTAGATTTACTGTTCATTTTGACACTCCAAGTGATGTTCAGTCCATCAGACGTCAAATAAAAATTCTTCAAATCCTCTGGTAGTAGGGTGGCATTTTTCTGAAGAAAACAAGTGTGAGTGTAACAATAAACTACTCAAGCCTTAGTTTTGAGGCCTTATCCCGTTCCGTTTGTCATATTCAAAAAGTTAGGTCTAGTACCTCCATACCTCCAAGTTATCACCCATTATTTCAATCTTGATCATAGATGAAATTAGCTGCATGTATTGGTATAGATTTCATCCAGCGTTGAGTAATTTTCAGACAAAGAAAACATTTTTGTTCATAAATAAATAGTTAGCTAACAATGTAAATAACACCTTCAATATGCACATTGTTACTTCAAAAATATCTGAGCAAGTGTTTAATTCTCAGCAGTAGGCTAGGGAATGTTATGAAAAATATACAACAGGACTAGATTGCTCAAAACATGAGAAAACTTTGATTTTGTAACATCACAAAGTAACTCTGATGTTGGGATTACTATAACAATGGTTTAAATCCATTAATCTATCTATAAGCAACCGGCCCCAGAAGCATTAGGTTAAAAATATGATTTATGTACTCTTGTCTCAATTAAGAAAAATGGGAAATGTGCACTCTATGAGGAATCCGCTACATACCTGTTCCCACGCAAGAACAGTCTGGCGCTCAGCAGGGGGGCAGTTTTCTGGTTTGACATTATATACACCGATGTGACTATCTGAAACAATGATATCATTCACTTCATTTTAGTTAACCATATGTATATATGCGGACCTAACTGGCGAACTGTTAAGTTTACTTTAAATTTCCAATGGGAACATCTAATCATGTAAAGTTGACTGTAAAGGACTGTTTTTTTTAATTTTTATATTTTGCACAAAGTCATACACCCCAGAATCAGTCATTGTCTCACTACAACGAGTCTTCATCACTCCCAGAAAGCTACACATCTGGAGTATGGGTTAATATAATAAAGTTTTTCTTTTCATAATCTGTATCAGGTTGTGAAGATGATTCAATGTGAAAAAAAAAGATAATAAAAATAAAAAATAGGGCTTAAATGCTGACTCAAGTCTACAGTTTTAACAGTATTTCTTCTGCACTTTCAATCTGACAAAATGTGAAAGATTTTTATAAAAAAAAAGAAGCTTTTTCAAAAATAATGTTCTAATAATGCTAGAGAGCGTAGAAGTTGGTCCTCGGTTTCGGTAGAAAATATGTCTTTAGTTTTTTGTATACAATACCAGGGACTTTTAAATGCAGGACAATGTTTATGTAAGACCAACATGTAGGTCTTATTTATACGGCTAGGTGATTTCAAGTCTCATTTGGCATATAAAATGTGTCAGAAAGTTCAGTCGAAATTACACAGTTATGTACAGTCTAACTCTGGATCTCTAAATAACGCTACATTGTATGAGCGACTAATAGAGATATAGAACTCTGCATCTAATAGTTTGAGTGAAAATTAACTGTGTTATTTCAAGTTTTTGCTGAGACACTTTATATGTCAAACATGATCTTAAATCGCCCATTAAAAATGTGGAAACATGAGCACCATTTTCCTCTATCAGATTTAAAATTGTCACAGAAGGGCCATTAACCTTAGCACAATGAATAGGGCCAATTTCTCAGTCTTAGCCTTACGTCCCTCCTATCTCAACCCATGGTGAAGGTTGGAAATTGATCTGCCACTATCACTGGCCTCTCTAAACATATAACTCATTGATTTTTTGGGGATACAAAAGTCAGAATAAATTAACTCCTTTCTTTCCTGACGTTTAAATAAACGTTTATTTGAGTTTCTCTCCTGGGTTGACACATTTAAGTTATCTCCCTTTGCAATATTAAGATTGAAAACCTTCCGAAAAGAAATATTGCATGTAGGCCAAATGCTTGTCATTGTTTTCAGTGTATTTTTAAAACATCAAAGAAATAACAGATATTTGTTTTGAGAGGCAGGCGATAGCAGCGGATCAATTTTCAACCTTTGCTATGGGTTGAGATAGGCGGAACGTAGGGCTAAGACGGAGGAATTAGCCCTATACATTGTGCTACAGTAACCTGCATTTTTTAAAGCACAAACATGCATAGTAGGTTAACCTCACAAAAATATACAGAATTGATTCCATGGGGATACATGTCTGCATTAAGTCGGTAGGTCTAAATAGAAGTGTAATCGCTTTGCATCCGAAACCGATGCAGATCGAGCTATTACACGGTTGGGTTATAGGGCCGGCGTTTAAACTCTGAAGCAAAATTGCCAATCTCCTGCGCAGGAGGTACGTTTCGGTTCGTTTCCGGGCTCTCAGCATACCCCTCTGCGTTAGGCTCACCGTCAGAAATCCTGAC
>JAQQZZ010124082.1:0-14317 GCA_030265115.1 Mopalia vespertina
CCCGGCGGTTGACCGCCGGCCGCCGGGTCTTAACGACAACCCTGGCTAGGAGATGCTCCTTTATAGCATTGTTTCATTGCTTTTGCATAGATCAGATTTCTACTCAGTACATTATAATGTTTATTATTCACAGTTAATGCATCAGCTATGGTCAACTCATAAGTGAAATAACCTTCAGGGGCCAGTTGCTCGAAGCACTATTAAATTTGATCCGCTATTAGATGATGTCACGCCATGTTGAAGGCCTATCTCTAACCCGGTATTAGCGTTTTAATCTGGTGTTAGCGGCTTATCGTCTTTAGAGCAACTGGCCCCAGGGCAACATCAAACCCCAGACTAACAAATAGATGATGCACAAATTCACTTTGGAGTGTGTAGTTTCATGGTACCAAGTTAAGCAGTCCAATACTCATGGTATATTTATTTGACAATACTAAAAATAGTTCCTCCTCAACATCCTCAACATGCATTCTAAAATATGATCGATTCAACTTCCTTTCTTTAGACATTGACTCTAAGATACACCCGGGCCAATAGCTTTTTTATTTGCTGGTCTTGAGCTCATGTGGCCTCAAATATTGCCGGAAATTAATGGGAAGCATGCGAGAGTTGTCTTAGTCTTGTCCATTATAGAAATTCTCTCAAGAATACGATTGGCTCAATGAAGAAGTTGTTAGGTTGATCCTGTTGAGTCGGACTATTTGTTTAGATGTGATAACACAGTGTTTTTTTCTAACACAAGGATGGAGCAAGTATAAAGTGTTTACAACAATAAATTAAAGGGTTTATCAAACCAATATTCATTTGATTCTACATTTTGGTGGGGAAAGACGTTAAAGAAATTAAAACGCTGGTACTTATGGATTCACAACTGAGTTTATCTAACACTTTGAAGTGGTAATTGTTCTCTCTGGGCACATTCTCAACAGAAGTTGGTAATAGCAGTTTTGACTGTCAGTGAGTCACTGAATTTACCAGATCATTAAAAGCCCTTCATTTGAGTAATAAAAGACGTCCATTATATTTCATGTGTAAATATTCCTGCAATTAGCTTAAATTTACCTGCCTGTTCAGTTTTTACAGTTACAAATATTAATTATTGTATTTGTGTTGTTGTTGTTGTAATTTCAGCATGGAGAGACGGCGGTTCATATGGCAGCCAGTGGAGGACATGTTGACATTTTACAGTTCTTACAAGCACAGGGAATTGACCTCACCCTAGTTGACAAGGTACCTATATAATTTTATTGAAGTCAAAACTTAATATGGAGCCATTTTGCCATTACTTAGCACTAGAGAATTATTCATTTTCCAACAGAGCCAAACTCCTGACAGTGATATTTGTGTTAGTGTTGAAATTACTGTAGGATTACATCAGTCATTTTTGTGAAATACCCTTTTAATAGCACAGTGTTGACAATGAATCAAACAATCATGTGTGTGCACATTCAATGGATGAGAACATGTCAATCTGCGTGGGCCTAAGTAGCCTATTGGCTTGTGTTTCTTGTCATTATCACCGACATTAAATAAAGACTGTGACTTGACTTTGATCTGCAAATTGTGTCCAGACTTTTAAATCTGAACATGTTGTCCCTTTGTTGATTCTCCCACCTGAGCTATTTTATGACCATAATTGTTTGTCTGGGAAATGCTTTTTTTCCCCTTGTCAGATCTGAGGACTTGATAAAATGGGAAGAAATTTTGTGTTTGAAATCTACTTGTTGAAGTCCAGTTGGTCAAATTGTCTAGGTTTGGAAAATTGCGTGATTTTTACGAGGACTTGCTGGTTTTTCACTGTATTTAAAGCAAGGAACTGTGTGAACAATCTGTTGTAATAGAAGTGAAATACCCTTGAGTATGCTATAAACCCCAATCAAAGAAACAAACCAAATAGACTTGATCGAAGGCATTTACTGAAGGCAATTTTGGTGCCTTCCTCTGTGGGTCTTAGTTGAGATTGTTACACGGGTCAGTCTTTTCCCTCACAATATAAGCTGAACTACATTTGAATGAAAATGTCTGGTACTGGTAATGTTCATTAACAACATAAAATACATATCAAATGTTTTTATCCATTTGCCCCCTACTGCTATTTGAGAGAAAATCAATAATGATTTAAGACAGGTTACATATCTAGAATTGATTTGATAGAAAACATTTTTTTTATTTTTTTAACGGTCTCGTATGCAGTAAACCAGATGAATTGTTGCCTGTAGCTAAATCAGATTTGGGTCTATTTTTCAATAATTCACCATAATCCTCTGGAAAAAAAATTTCAATTTATTTTTTATCAAAATGTATTACACAATATAACAATAAATCATTCCATGTCTCTCATTGTATGGTTTCTTCTAATTTCCCAGTTGAAGATAAGCATGTAGCTCAGGAGAAGCGATCTGTTGTCATGACTGCATAGCTAAAACATATTATAAGGCATATTAAGTGAATGTGGGAAATGGATAATATGAAAAGACTACCAATCTATGGTTGTTTTGCATGGGTTTAGCACAGCATCGTCAATATGATACGCACATATATACCATTTTTATAACCAATTTTCAGGTGTGATTTTATATAGATTGCATGAATCAATTTTCCCATGTTATAATTACAATTCTCATTAAAACTGTGGACATCTTTTCTAATTTCTTTATCTATTTAATACGCATTTCATATTGTATATGGCTCTCCGGCTTAAGGCAGTGTTCAAAGGGTAGTCAATCTGTCTTTAATAGCTCACGAGGAACATTGATATTTCAGCTGACCACATTTTATGGTTGTGTTTTTTTGATTATTTACTGTTTGAATGGGCTGCTGTTATAAATGACATTCCTTGGGAGCATGACTACACTATCCTAATGTATGCATATCATATTTAGCATGTAATTGCACCCTCTGTCTATACTTTTGCTCTGTATATCTTCCATTCTTGCTGCGGGTGGTTGGAGGGAGCTTCATGTTGCCCTGGTGCTCTCAGAGCTAAAGGGGAACAGGAAGCTGATCTGTTTGTGGTGTCTGCATTGCGTCCTGTTATGGTCATGTAAGTGAAATACCCTTGAGTACGATGTAAAACAAACAAACATAATTTTCTGCACAAAGTGAATTGCTATTACATGTACCTCCTCTCGAGATGTCTATTGGTTACCATAACAACTCAAGATTAAGATCTGTCCAAAAACTTGTCATATAAGTGACATACCCTTAAGCATGGTGTAAAATACCAATCAATCAATCAATCAATCAATCAGTTAAATCTGTGTTACACTCTGGGGTTAATATACATGAACGTGATAAAATGAAGTTCTGAATTTTGCAAATCTTATCTGCTGGCATAAGTTAGTGAAGGTGCAATCTTGAATTTTATCGCTAACTTTCTCCATGCGTTTTCTTAAATTTTGCTATTAAGTTTAAAGTATCATTGCCATTCATTGGTTATTTGAGGTACATGAATATACAGTCTCACAAAAGTTAGCACAATTTATGAGTGCTCTCTTCCTGGGTGGGAGGTCTTTCAATAAGAACAGTATATCCTGAACTGATTCTCTAGTTATTGTCTCACACAGCAGTCCGATAGTAAAGAAAATGTCTGTATACAGTCCTCAAAACTTAGCTTAGAGTTCTGAAGCTGGGCCAGAAAGATAAAAAGGAAATGTTGTGTTGTTGATAAGGAAAGCAGAATGACAAGCTTTCTGTTTCATTCTTAACAGTGGTATTTATTTTATTAAGTGAAAAATGTGATCATCCTATGTATTTGTTTAAAGCTTTTTATTTTTTTGGCAAAGACTTTTAATAGGCCATAGCAATACCTGGATGAAGCAGTTTTATCAGGCCGTATGAACAGCATATATAATGTTTCTTAGGTTTACCAAGAATCTGTGACTATGACTTGTTACTGGGACTAAATGGCTATAAATACAACAGCTACAAGAACATTGTGTACGTTTATTGAGTACAGGAGTCTGTCAGACGTTATACTATTGTAAACTAAATGTTGTCTCCGAGAGTTAGATATCCTGTGCTTTAACAGTACACATGCAACCTATGTGCTGTAACCATTTCTAATGCAACATGTTCTCCTTGCGGAAGTCCCAGACCTGCCTACCCGGAGTAATTTGGAGTGTGTTGTACACATTTTGTTTGTTGAATACACAAATGTAACATTTAAAAACCCACAGAAATTAAAATTCAATGCTACATGTATGCTGTTACACAAATAGTAAGAACATCGTCCGCGTTGTGCAGAGAACTCTTAAATTAAGTTTCCATTTGTTTTGGATTCAGCACATCATTTACTCCTAAAGTAAATTTGCACACTTTTTTTATTTGCACACTAGTTTTATTTATTAAAGTTTGTGGATACTGTGCATATGATCGTAATTGGCATCCGGCAAGCAAAATGTATGAGTTTGACACGTATTCTTACACGTATAGCAGCCGAGCCTAGTGAGGATACCACAGTATGGATAATCTCACAGGATTTAGCTCATTGACATGCGATTAACAATGTAGAGTGTTTGTGGCTACATGTATACATGACCCAGGATTTTAATGGTGGATTTTATTTACCGACCATCTTTATAAAATGAGGTAATTCGTTGAACGCAGCATACATGCTCTTCCACTTGCTGTATTCAGACAGTCTGGTGACAGTTGTGGGATAGCTACAATGTACTATCTCCATTGCTTTTGTGATGCACTATTCAAATCTACACATAGTCTTTCACCTGTTGACAAGCGTGCATGTTAAATGTTATCTGTGTGAGGCTTTAAAAAGAATTTAACAATTTTATAGCACAGGTGTTATTGATTGCAATCTGTGAAAATACAAAATCAATGGGGACGAACCACCAGATCGAGTTATTAACACAAACTATGGGTTATGCAACATAAATTCCTTAATCTAATCATCTTCTCGAACTTCGTTCCTAGATCTCTCATTAACAACGTCACATGATAATAAAATTATCGTATTATCAACTGGTCAATGTATCAAAACATTTCTGATTATCTGCACTATCTTATAGTTGTGAGAAAGCTTATGGACACACTTTAATAGTCATAACTTATCTGTATATCTTAGATCAGTTTTTAAAAATAATCCTACATTTCTAACTGATCAAATCTATAAGTATTCGGCTTCGTCAACTGTTCTAAGGATAGGTTTTACTGTTAACACACTTTAATATACACTCACTACTGTGACTAGTTTGTAATTCTAAAAGCTTATAACATTGATACAGGGACAATGGCTTAGGCAGACACCCATGCACCTGTCCAAATGGACACCCTGAAGTGAACAATGGTCTCATTTAGACACCCTGTTTTAAGAAACTTTAACATGCAGTAGATAGGAACTGTCAAAATTGGACACCCAGTTATTTGAAATGTGAAGCAAAATGACCATTTTGGACACCATACTTTTGATTTCTGGCTAAGCTCCTGGTGTATATTAATTTAAATGGATGAAGCATCTCATGTTGTAGATAAACTTCTGGAGACAAGTTTCTAAATAGATTTTAATCTCGAGTTGGGTAACCTACAGACAACTAGAGTATATAACATGCAGTAGACCTTATTTCAGTAATTGTAAGCCCTCTGGCTGAGGGCTGTATAATTCATTATACTATCTGTTTTGAAGCAATATTAATTTTCCAACAGAGCATTTACATATAAACTCTTCACATTATACATGTAGTTGAGTTGCTGTTAATGCTTTGAAAGTACACCGCTGTCGTATAAGTGAAATATCCCGAAGTACAACTCTTCGTTTATTAACCAGAATAATAAAATGAATCCGTGACTTATTCATGTATTTCAGTGTAGGTTTATGAAATCCCCATTACCCTATTTAACAATTCTGATCATCGGCGAAAAACACCATTAATAAAATTATTGCAGTAATTAAAAATGAGTGGATTACCTATCGGTATATTTTCTGATCCGCTGTATTGAATCCTAATCAGACTGATCCCTTTAATCTGAAGTGCTGATGGACCCAAATCCCAAAGGATGAGATTGGATTGACGATAGACACACACTGAGGAAAACCTGGCTACTGTTATTGATGTGAGGTAGCTTAATGCAGAGAGCACATGCCATCACAGGCTCTGTGTGGAAGGTGTGCTTGTCTATGTACTGTTTCAGTTAGGGAAGGGTCAATTACAAGAGTTTTTTTTTATTCTGGGTCCAATTCTCCTTCAGTTATTGAAGGTAACGATAGATCATAGATGTCGTGTCAATGTTAAAGGTATAACCATTCGCATGTTGGGTATCTAATCCAATGCTCAAACTTTTCTCAGCCTGTCGGTAAAGCATTGAATAAGCCATCTTCAAGAGATTTGCTGTTGCGGGTCATTTCTTGAGAAGTTTTAAGCCAGATGTGACAGCTAGGAAATTTTACCAGGTCTCCTTCTTCATCCAGTGCAGTATCAACTGTTAAATTTCCTCTCAACACTTCAAAAAACAACTGGAATACTTAAGTTACAAGACGCAGTATAGGGGGAATCCTCTTTTCTTTGAGAGTCTCCATTTGACGGAGCTGACAGGAAATATGTGACTGTGTGCCCTGTTGGACTATGGATCTGAAGACGCTGTCTAGCAACTGTCTGGGACAGCTAGACTGGTTTCCCTATTGGATTTCCTCTTGTGCAGGTGATGTGCTTCAAACCTACAGTACATATAATTATGAGTGCTGACTGATACTGTTCTGTGAGATACGTCCTGGTGAGAGGGGTGTGGCCCTTCAGAATCTGGTGGGTTTTTTCACATCTTACTGCCGCATAATGGCCCAATAAGCCAAATACTGATGTCATTACATATATTAGGACCTCTCATGATTGGCTGGTACTCTGATTCTTTATGTCAACAGTGAAATTGATATTTTCACCTGGATTAGACACCAGATAACATTGAAAGTACTCCATTACATGTAAATACATGTTAACTTACTTCAAGGCCACTAAATTTACTAACCTATTATTGGGTTATGTATATTTGATTATTAATGAGTGGAAATACAGTTTAGTGCACCGACAGCAGAGACAATGTACATGTATGAATGTTTACAGATTTGACAAACTTGAAATCTTTTTAGTCATGTGTTATTAAACACAGAAGACGTTGGATGCATATCTGATTTAGGAATTCTATCATAATCCTATGTGTGTGTACACAGGATGACATTTGCTAAATTGCCTTACTGTAATAGGAGTCTGTGTATTGGATACCGATGATAAAGATGGCATGTTTCTTGGTGTATTACAGTTCATTGCATACTAATCAACAGGTAGATCATGTCGGAATCCCTGCACCCAAAAGGTTAATTGCCCCAGACTGTAGATTCTTCACGGGCAGCTTGACCTGGCAAGGATTACTATCTCAAATTGAGATTGAGAAAACATGTGTATAAGACTAGCATTACAGAAGAATTTCCACCTGGACAGAGCATGTGTCGTATTATGGATGTAAGGCTGTACGCTATTACCATTTTATTTCTACCGACCAGTCTCATGGCATATTAAATTGATGCCAAGAGTTATTGTTTTATTCTTAAACATCATGATCTTACTGTATTACCATAACAATTTACAACGTGCCAGCGAGTTATTTCCCCACTGGACTCCGATTCCAATCTTTCAAACCATAATATCCATTTGAATACGCCCAGGCTATACCGTTCTGTAAATTGGCCTATATGGAAAGGATGTGTTGTTTGACAGTCTAGCCACACACTGTTATATTCCCACCTAGCTTTCAATCCTGCAGAGTTTTCTATTTGTCATCTAGAAAATTGTGAGTTTACCTGGGAAATCATTACATGTACCTTTCAATGTTCCATTTGTTAAGCCAAATTTCAGAGACTATAGCTACAGTTGGACAGATATGCTAGGAGCTGAAATAAATCAAATACCATTCCAGAAGAAGTGATAAATTGTCGTTTTGGATTATTGCCAGAAGCATTATGTAATGATTGGAATTTATGTGAATAGGTGTTCATGGAAATACTGGTATACAAGGAAACCCCAGAAGGCTAGCTTCAATGTTTTCTGGCTGCATTAGTAGAATTGTCAACAATAGGCTCGCAATGTGACATAATCTGTTTTGTGTGGTATTGATTGTGTTACTCAGTTTCCGTGAACTGGTACATCCACCTTATCCTTTGAGATCTTTCTTTATTTCTGTAAAGTGGAACCTATTTGTGATGTCAAGGAATATTTTCAAGACATTTTTATCAAAGACACGATCAAGAAGTCCGAACAAGACATTTCCTGAAGGGGAATGTCAAGGTCGTTCTGATTCTGCCAGTCCAAAACGCAGAACAGATTTATCTCGATATTCGGGAGATTTTCAGACCATGAAGAGAGTCTCTGGGGAACCTTCTATGTCTAGACCACAGGTGTCTCCAAGGGTATTTTCTACCGCCAAACTGTGTTATGACTGTGGTCACTGTTTCTTTTGTTCATGTCACAGTAATCGGTTAACCGATTTGAACAGCCATTCAACTAAACTAATATCAAAACAATACTGGGCGGATCCGGCATTTCGTTTGAAAATCAATATTGGCATAACATGTGCGCCAGTTCTTCAGGTAAGCAAGACAGAATTCTTGCAGGAAATGCTACTGTCCAGGTTTCTTGAATCCTTGATTTCCTCAATAAATTTTTGTGAGATGTCATTATTTTCTTCATTAAAAAATTAATTTGAAAAAAACTGAATAATTTAAAATATTTTGTGATGGGATCTGCTTGCTTTATTAATTATTCCGAGGGGAAACTTATATGTAATAAGAATTTCTGAGAGTACTATATGTAGAGTTGTGACTCATGGATTGGTTGCTGTATCATCTATATGTTTACACTCTAGTAGTTAGAGAATTTAGATAAATCAGTGTTAATGTTAAGACTAGAAGTTGATCTTAAAGCCACAGATAGTGAATAATCTTCAAGATGTCAGACTGAATGCATCAATGACACATTCCTTGTTGAAATTGTTTAGTAAATAATCATATCCTAGAGAAGACGTTAGGCTGTGGAACCACTCACCATGTTTGTAATACAGTTGAATTGATACTGTGAATGATGATAGATATGGCAAGGTTTGTTTTACTCTATGACTATAAACCTATAACATAGAAATGTGGTGGAGTGATATTATATCCAATTCTTAGGTCTAACTTTAGTTTGTGAAATATCAATGAAACTTTTTTTTTTTTTTTTTAAATTGTCAGAGCATTACCAATGATTGTTGATACTTAAATGGGGGGTTGAACCCCAATCCAGCAAACAAACATAATAAATGAGGCCCATATGGTTTAGCGGTAAGTGTGTCTGTCTACGGAACCTACTTCGATGTACCCCTCATGGGTTCGATTCCGTCTGTCGACCTTAGTTACTCAATGTGATTAGGGGGGGATGAGGTTTCATCTTGGTTTTCCACTATATTTAAGTAAAGCACACTGTGAAGTGGACAATCCATGGAAATAAAAGTGAAATACCCTTGAGTACCATGTTGTTCCTCAAACAAACAAATAATCTTACCAAATGTTTGTGATATATTGTTTAGACATATTGCATTTAGACATAAAAAAGGAAGAGTCAATTATGGTAGACAGTGTTGAGTATGGTTTTCTCAAAGCTTTATATTTACTGTTAAATTGATATCATATCGTGGGAATTTTGGTTAAAAGGAAATAGCCATTGGTAATCAGATTGCGGAAGTATCATTGGGCTTATCAACACCTTCCGAAGGGGCAGGGAAATCTGGGAACTGTCATAACATTGATGCTGCGATTCAAAGTTTGTGTACTATCTACTTAAATTGATGGTCTAAGCTTCCCTAAACAGATAGAGTGGCCCCTACTCGGTGTATAGGTGGGTGGCGGCACACAGCATATGGGTAGGTACTGGGTGTGGTGCTATGATACTCTCAGTTTCCTTACTTAGATACCCCAGATGTTCACTGATAACCTGAGGGGACTAACACAGATTGTAAATACTGCTATTTTCCTCATTTCAGCTAGAACCTGATGGCAGTGTGTTTTTAAGTATGTTCATTCTGTCTGCTGTGGGGGGAATATTATTTTTCTAACAGAATATTTGTGTATAGCACCTCACATTTTGGTTTCTTGCTGGTTACTGTTAGAAAGGCATGGAAATAACATAAAATAGTACAGAATTTGTCAGAATTATACTTATATTATGTTTCCTTTAACTGGTTGTGAGTAGGGAAACATGCTACGGGCTAGTTGAGAGGGAGCTTCCTGTTGCCCTTGTGGTCTCTTAGTTAAGGGGCAATAAGAAGTTGATCTGACGTTCCATTTGGTTATTTTTTCTTGCCATTGACGTCGAAGGTGACTCTGTTTTCCTTCACCATTAGGCTTGCACTCCATTATACTTGTGGACTAGAGCCGGTGGTTGGAGGGAGCTTCATGTTGCCCTGGTGCTCTAAGAGCTAAAGGGGAATAGGAAGCCGATCTGTTTGTGGTGTCTGTATTGCGTCCTGTTGTTGTCCTGTATTTGTCTCGTCTTGTCTTTGTTTGTTTCCAGTGGTGATGAGGGTGGTTTCCTTCACCCATTGGGCTGGCATGTCGTCATATAAGTGAAATACCCTCGAGTACCACGCTAAACCCCAATCAAACACACAAACAAACACAGGTTTGGGTCTGTTTGTCAACCATCAGGTATATAAGTGAGTCACATGATGTGGCTCAAGCAATGGCAGGAGTGGTTTTTACAAGGTTTTCTCCCAGTTTTCCACTGTAGTTAGTCAAGAAACAGTGTGAAGTGGACAACTCATCATATAAGTAAAATACCCTTGAGTATGACGTTAACCCCAATCAAACAAACAATCAAAGACAATTTTCAGTGTGAACAATATGAAATGGTCAATCTGTCTTCATAGAAGTGAAATAACCTTGAGTATGATGTTAAATCCAAATGAAACAAACAAACTTGGCTGGTACGATGTGATAGAAGTTAAATGAACATGATTTATGATCTATGAATCATGTTTTTATTAAGTGCTACAATAAAGAGGAAAGGAATATAAGTATTTGTAAAGTATGAGTATTTGTAAAGTATCAGTATTTGTAAAAGTGTTGTTTATTTTCACAGCCTGGCCAGAATCCCCAGGTAGCTCATAGACGGGCTGTTAAAGAGTACAGTCGCTCATCAGCTGACCAGGTCAGTCATTTTACAATTTTATTTAATAGTACCTTATAACTTCTAGCAGTTTGGACACTCTAATTTTGGGACAGTCCAAAGAAATAACAGGTAAGACCCCCTGTGGCAAAGCCTTTTTGTCTGTCCCAACTGCTAGAAGTCTTCAATCTTCAATAACGGTTCTTATATTGTAGTGGCCCTCTTGCTAAGGGCAATTTGTTTGAAGAGTAGAAATGCTGTCTTTACTTAGCCCTAGAGGAAAATTAACTTTCCAGCATGATGAAAACACTTCACATCTTGGTTGTGCTAGTGTCAATTATTGTTGGAATACATCGCCATCATATAATGAAATACCCTTAAGAATGGCATAAAACATCAAACAGTTATATTGTAGTGCCACTAAAAAACTCACAGAATTTAAAATCCAATGCTATGCTTTATCACATAAATACACACAATGGTAAGAAAATACTCCTAAAAATGACTCTTTTTACACATAAATTTGTCTAGGGTTGACAGGTCTACTATGTTCACGCCGCAGCCTAGCTGAAATACTGCTGAATGTGGCGTTAAACACCAATCAATTAATCAAGTTCCCCCCCCCAAAGCCCCACCCACCCACTGTATTTAACCAAGGAACCGTGTAAAGTGGGCACTCCATCATCACGTGACGTCCTCTTATAGCCGATTGAATTTAATAGTGTTGCAAGCCTCTTTCCTCAGGTATATGAGGGACTTGCTTGAGGTGACTCTTGCTTTCGTGGCAGTGGTTTTTACTAGGTTCTCACCTGGGTTTCCAGTTCATGCCACAGCATAGCTGAAATACCTCTGAATGTGGTGCAAAACACCAATCAATCAATCAATCATTCAATCAATCAATCATGGGTTTCCACTGTATTCAGTATTAAGATAAGCCTATGGCATGAACAATCCGTCGTCAATTAAGTGAATACCTTCAAGCATGGATTTTAACACTAATCAATCAATCCTGTATTATTCCTTCTACAAGTCTGTATTATTATTGTAACAGGAGGAGCCTTTGCCCCATGAGATGTGACCAGGTGCTGTCTTAGAAATGAGTTTCACACTTATCAGTCAATCAATCAAACAATCCATCAATGAGTCAATCATGTATAAGTCTACTACATGTCTGTATTATTATTGTAACAGGAGGAGCGTTTGCCCCACGAGATGTGACCAGGTGCTGTCTTAGAAATGAGTTTCACACTTATCAGTCAATCAATCAATCAATCAATGAGTCAATCATGTATAAGTCTAATACATGACTAATATTATTGTAACAGGAGGAGCCTTTGCCCCACGAGATGTGACCAGGTGCTGTCTTAGAAATGAGTTTCAGACTTATCAGTCAATCAATCAATGAGTCAATCATGTATAAGTTTACTACATGTCTGTATTATTATTGTAACAGGAGGAGCCTTTGCCCCACGAGATGCGACCAGGTCCTGTGTTAGATATGACCATGACCTATTTACTGACGGAGATCGCCGATACTGGCAGCGACCATAACTGGTTAGACTGGTATGACTTTCTGTGGAATAGAACTCGCGGCATTAGAAAGGTACTTTTACTCTCTAACCTTACAGCTCAAGCTTACTCTTGAGAACAGATTGGATATACAAACATTAAGTCCATCATTTATTTTTGAAAAATTGATGTAAATGTATTGGAATGACTTGATGAAATGTACTAAAGTTATTTGTGTTGATATGAAAATTAAGTTCCATGTAGGTTTCTTTTTTTTGATAGTCTAGTTCACAGGTCTTAATATTGTCAGTAAGCTTGAAAACTTCTTAGTTTCGGTAAGGTGCCGTAATGTATTGAGTTTTAAGCATGTCAGAAAACCCCAATCCAAAAATTTTTTAAATATCTTTATTTACACACAAAATGACCTTGACAGATCATACAAATATAGAATGAAGAAGTTCTTTGTGCACAACTTATCAAGTTAAGGGTACATTTGTAGGATATCGACCTAATTGTCACAGTACATATAATATATGTATATAAAAACTAATTAAAGGAAAGTATACATGAAAATAACCATGGTAAAATGAACATTAAAAGAAACAGAGACCTCTTTCACAGAATGTTGTACGACAAAATTAAGTCATGTAAAACTATAGTCATAAAAATATCGTACATCGTTTTCTGAAAGTGGCTCCAGAAATGTTAATTTCTCGAGTCTGGTATTTCATCTACCTCATGTACTTTATACTTCAACAATATAAAGGTTTGCTTGGGTTTTCCCAATCCAAAAAACGTATCGCTTTTAGTAACACTAAATAATTTCACTGATGATTTAATTTCAATACTCCAGTATGGACTGGTTTAAATAAACTCACCAGTGATAAAGCGACAACAAATATTGGATATATAATCATACCGTAAATCACGTCCAATTTCGTCCATAATATGGCAACTTTAACAGTTATTTTAAAGACTTAGAAATGGTTCCTAGGAGACAGATTAAACATTTTCAGTTAGTAAACATCAGGATTTCTCAGAAAACATACATTTGTTTCCCAGGAACCATATATTAGTCCGTAAAATAACTTTTCAAGGAGGTGATTTACAGTACTTTACATTATTACATTATTTGTATAGGATATAACCCAGCAGATGTTGTGTGACCAGACAGTCGTAGGGCTGATAGAGAAATGTGCCAGATTCCACATCTACTGTGCGGAGAGATTAAGCGAGGAAGACTTCCATACTTTCGACCAGAAAATTAACACAGAAAATCTGACAAAAAGCCTGCAGTCTTTAAAGGAGTTGTATTCTGACCTGGCTACAAAGCATGCCACATTCTGCGAAACAGAAGCCGAGTTTAGAGCTTATTTCGTTTTGCTTAATCTGAATGAAGGAGATACACTCAGGTATGGCTGTTTTCAAATTAAAGCAATTTGTTAATGTGAAAATTTAAACGTTTTAATTTAGCCGATCTCTCTGATGGAGCAGGTAAAATAGTCCCAAAATAATATACCGAAATTTTCTAATATTTTGGACACTCTAATAATCGCACAGTCTCGTAGGAAGAATAGATCTGAGGGTATATCAACCCTGATAATTAGCCTCGGCATTCGGCAATTGCCGAGGAAAAATAAAATTATCCTCGGCAAAAAAAGTGCCGA
>JAQQZZ010124093.1:0-14314 GCA_030265115.1 Mopalia vespertina
ATTGTGCCAGTAACAGTAACATGATGTGTGACTTCAGTTCATTGTGCCAGTAACAGTAACATGATGTGTGACTTCAGCTCATTGTGCCAGTAACAGTAACATGATGTGTGACTTCAGTTCATTATGCCAGTAACAGAATCTAGACAAACTCTGGAGACTACTACACTTAACTTAAATTAGCAGCGTTCCTACATTCACATTGGATGTCAATGAGCGTAGCAGACTTGGAACACAAGTAAAATCATGACATTTCAGGATAAACCAAAAGTACAGGCCAACTGTTCCTGATGATTTTATTCTTGGTTGTTTTTCACATACTGTAGATCATTTCATTTACACCGTACATATATATAGGAAAATAGTAAAGCACAATTCGCAAAGTGTTACAAAAAGCTCCAGTTATATCATTTCCAATAAAATAAACTTATATATAGGTGCATCCCACTATACCATTTGTAATATAGATTTGAGGGGAATCCCCTTATTTGTAGCGTTTCTGTTGGTTGACTGTTGTGTCACGTTTTCTTGACTAATCAAAATGTTATAATTAAAAAATTTCTCTGTCAGAATACACCTTGAACTGTTTTGTCCACTAGAATAAACTTTTGATTATTGTTCCTTAATCTATGGTAGGAGAATTCCAAGATTAAATGAGCACCACTTGATGCCATCTGGTGGGTTTTATACAATTTTTCTTCAGCGAGCCTCTCAACATTACACAAGTGCTTGTCCAAATTTTTTAGCACTTCACCACTCCACTTCAATCTGATCCATCCAATCAACAGATGCTTACCTGTCAAACACTTTTTTTTTTTAATAACAAGTTTAAATTTTTTAACACACTAAAATCTTAATAATTATCATCCAATAACATTAAACCCATCAAAGTTTAGCACTGCTGCCAAATTAACAAACAAGAGCGGTCGAAACTGTCTAAAAGTGATGTCACATAATTGTAAGAAATTTGACCACTAAACTCGTTGAATCAACCCTACAGGATATGAGATTGTGAGAGTAAATCAATTTATTCTGGTTACACAATTTGTTTTTGCAATAAATCGATATGTTCTTGGAAAACAAGTTTTCTTTTTATCTAACGAGTGCCAAAGTTTGTTTGGAGGATGCAGATAAAATGGAATGACATTAATTCCAAATGTCATATACAAATAAATAAATAACAAAAACCGATGTACAGGTATTCACTTGCTTTGATTAGTTGTTGTTTAATGCAGTGCTAAAGGGTACCTCACTTCTAATACAACAGCAGTGTACTCCAAGCCACACTTACAAAAACATTAAATGGGAAGTGTAATGGGATTTGTTTGTTTCCTTGGGGTTTACGTAGTACTCAAGGGTATTTCACTTATATGACGACGTGACAGCCCAATGGGTGAAGGAAACCACCCTTGACACAACTGGCAACAAACAAAGACAAGACTGGACAAATACAGGACAATAATAATACGCAATACAAACACCACAGACAGATCGGCTTTTTGTTCCCCTTTAGCTCCGAGAGCAAAGTGTAATGGGAAGTTGGAAAATTAATGTTTCTCCAGTTCTAAGAGAACATGTATGTATATAAAATCCTTGATTTCCACTGATAAGTTTATCATAGTACAAGAGAAGTGTTACTCCGAAGAACGAAAGACTCATTTTGACTTCAATATTTCGGCGGTTTATTTTGCCATCATCAGGAAAGTGATATGTATGTATATATGATCTCAATATACGTGCACGCATGTGCTGTAATCTTTTCCGGCAAAACCCTTAAATCGGTCCTCTAAAATATTGTGAGATAACCTAACATTTGCATTTTGCCGCAGCTTTGCTGATTTGTTAAATACAAAAATGTGCATTTATGAAAAAACAAAGCAATACAGCTTACAACACAAACTGATTAGATTGACAAAATTGGTCGAAATCAGTAGCAAAATCCAAATTTTGACGAACACTAAACAATTCGGGAAACCTATAAATCGGTCCTACTAAAATAAGTTGGCTTAACATGGGAAGACCCCATGTTAAAATATAAAAAAAATTTAAACTTGCTTCAGACAAAGCTCATGATATTCAACAGTAGGCAAAGCAAATGTGTTCAGCTAATGTGAAATGAGGCATAAGCACATGTTGAGATACCAGCTGATGAAAAAATCAATACCAATTCACGGAATTACGTTTAAAAGTGAAAACTAAATCAGATTATTCTGATAAAGGATAAAAAAAAAACAATTCGAGCCATCACCTGAACGAATTTAAAGGTTTATACAACGCATAAAGCAGCTATTTCAATGGGCTTCAGTGCAAAATTCAGAGTCTTGTCGCGTAGTGCAAGGCAGTAAATCGAAGAATTTTTTGTAAATTTGTTTTTTATCTTATCAGTCACACTTTAAGATGGTTTGATTGATCTGCATTTTATGTCACATTCAACAGTTTGCTGTGGCATGAACAGTAGCAATTTTTGTATTTTTTCACTGTCAATTTTAACTAGTTTACGAGGGTCTCTAAAAGATAAAATAAGCTTTACTTTGGCAAATTAGATGTCAACTTTTCCACGCGTAGGATTGTTGGATTGACTTGCAAGGATATTTTCTAATATACATGTATGCCAACTTAGAATGTGTCTATTATTGATGAGAAATCAAGAAGAACCATCTGAAAAACCCTCCCAGCTCGCTGCAGTCACCAGAGAAAATCCATTTTATATCTATGGTGGAAAAGGCACATTTAAAGGGGTTCAATAGTCAATAACACAACCTATTCATGGATAAAACGTCACAAACACAAAATGTAAGATTCCAGATTTCTTTCCAAATCCTAGAGAGGGTCCATACAATTATTTTCAGAATTTCTCTCCAAGACATAGGATTTCACTTGAACTACATGTATGGTTATAGTTTAAAAGCAGCATTTTTTCTGCAAAATTGCCACGAATTAAATACATGGTCTCAACGGACATCTATGGCAATTATACTAAAACATCTGACAAAAAGCTCTGCAAAATTTCTACCCTCCAAAGCCCTAACAAAATTTAGGAAACGTATTTATAGAAAACGACGAGGACATTCTGCCTTAAATTTACTTCACCGCCTCGAAGCATGTCTCGATAGATTGAATTTGAATGAAATTGTTACCTAGTTGAGACATAATCGATCATTGAGCATTGCCAATACAGCCCAAGGGATCAAAATAACCTGCCTTTTTTATTCACGTTTACAAATCTATCTTTAGTGTACATGAAACATATATTTGTTCAGTTTATCTTTAAAATTAACAGACCCTGCTGATTCAAACCAGAATAAGCCACTAATAGTAGCTTACAGTTAAAGTATACGACATTAGGATGTTTAGCGGTTTTCACAATACACGAACTACAATTTTTATTTTGTCTTTTGAAAAGGCATGTGAAGCTCACACCCAAGCACCCACAAATTGGCTTCATGTCGCCCTCTTGTCTGTGAGCACCAATGTCATGGAAGCCAACAACCAAACACCCATAAATTGGCTTCATGTTGCCCTGTTGTCTGCGAGCACCATGATCATGGAAACCAACACCCAACTACCCACAAATTGGCTTCATGTTGCCCTCTTGTCTGTAAGCACCAAGGTACTAGAAGTTCACATCCAATTTGTCACAAATTGATTCCATATTGCCCTCAAGTCTGTGAGCGCCCCCCCTCCCCTTTACAACTATCCATATATATATATATTCAGATTCTGCCCTCAGCCTCTGTAGCTCAGTCAGTAGACTGTTGAGCCTGTAACCCATGGTCCCGAGTATGAATACTGGTGGAGGCAAGCAAATTTTTCTTCAGTTATTCAAAATATATTCAGATGTCTGTAGGTTACCCCTAACAACTCGAGATTAAGATATATTTAGCAACTAGGTTTTGGGGAATTTAACTACAACATGAGATGATTCATCGTTTTTTTATTAATTGACATCCCTGTGCCAGTGTGATAAATTTAAAGAAATAATTTTAGCACTGTTGCCTTGACAATAGAGTATTGTCTTATATTCCAGAAATAATGTGTATATTTGTTTGTGTTCACGGTAAGGGTTTCTCCACAGCTATCAGCATCATCAAGAAATCTGTGCTCTCTCAACTCCAGGGAAATCAGAAAATAGAACCATCTCCAAGAACACAGTCATATATAAGACGATTTAACATCTTACAGTAACAGTCTCAAATGTTCTACGCACAGCAACAGGGCTGATTTCTACAAGCTGTGTTTAACTAAAGTGAAAATTTTATGATTATGGAAATCAAAAGCCAATTAAATTAATTCTGTGTCAAATTGTACCCTCATGTACTCTGGTTATCAGCAAATTGTAAACACAGTAATTTATAACACAGCATCTGATTATCAACGGGTTAAAATCTTGTGAAAACAATCAAAAACTTTTACAGTTTGGATCACAGAGAATATGAGATGCTGATGTTCAGTTCAATAGACAATTAACCCTGTAATGATCCCTGTTAACAAACTTAAGTTTAACAAAAACAAATCCAACTAAATTGTATTCATGGTTTTTTATGCTAACAGCAACAAACTCAAACTGAGACTATAAAACCTGACCAATTAATTCCAGCAAAACAAACATTAATGAAAAATAAAACAGCACTTAAGGGTTAAATTAAGATTAATTAAGGTGACTTTATTGAAACACATCTGTTTTTAAGCCAGAATTCCGCAAAGTCTGAAATACAGTCAATTCACAAATAATTCCCCGAATGGAAACATAAGAGTTTCTTTTGTGTTGATTTTGGCTGGTTGCTTAAGGTGAATTCACTCATGTCACGGAACAGGGCAACTCTAACGGTGCAGGAAATCACCCTCAATGTCCAGACACTCATTGATCAGTGTTTAAGACTTCAGTGTATTTCACTTTAATACATGAAGGGGGTGTACTGCAACACTGAATAGTCTAATTGGCCAAACAAATTTTTGCCATGTTAGAAAATTAATGTTCCTACAATGGTAACTAAGGACAGCGTGAATATAAAAAGAACATACTACCCCAAGCCAGAGAGCAGGTGAACGAGTAATAAGACAAATCAAGCAAATTAACAGTGACCCACATTTATAAACAAATCCACTTCATCGTGCCTTTTATATGTAGCTCAGAGAGCACCAGGGTTCAGGAAGCGCCCATGAACAGACTCCCCAATCCACTGGCATTTTTTTTTCACTCAACATTGTAGAGAAGCTAAAGCCAAAGACACAGACAAACGAGGAAGAAAAAAATAACGTTGATGCTTAAAATATTCATCCAATGAGGGGCCTGAACGGAAATGGCCTGACAAGACAGGAAATTGACTAGTTGAAAAAAATTTGAATACGTTTTTAACGCAGTTCATTGTATTGGTGGATTGCAGAAAGCCCTTAATCAACCTTCCTACACAGTATGTTCACTAGTTTAAAAGCTTGAACTATGCATTACAGTTGTTCTTATTATATAATAAGAATTTCAAATTTTACAAAACGGATTTAAATTTATATGTCTGGGGTTTTTGGGGGTAGGAAAGGTAGCAAGAAACTTCAGATGAGCTTAGGACAAGATCAACTTTATTTCGAATGGTGTTTATTACCGTACTCAAGGGTATTTCACTTAATTATATGATGACAGGGTTGTTAATTGTCCACTTCTGGCTCTGGCTTATGTAAATACAGTAATTGGTTTGATTGTTTGTTTGCTTGGGGTTTACCATCATACTCAAGGGTATTTCACTTATAGGACAATGGATTGTCCACTTCACACTGTTCATTTCCATATTACGATGGAAAAACCGAGAGGAAACCTTGTAACCCCCCTCCCCCCTGGGATGGTTGGTTTGAAGTTGTTGTACTCAAAGAGTATCTCACTCATATGATGACTTTTTATTGCAGGCGATAGTGAACAACAGAGTCAAAAATACACTATGAGCTTTAAAGTCGCAAAAGAAACCTTCCCTTTAAGACCTAGTGAAAAGGCCACCTCCAATCTCTAAATAGTACAACTTACTAAGTACCGGTATGACCCAAATTTCATAAAATTTGATTGATGAACCATTCAAAGTTATGTCTTTTTTACTTAGGTCAAATAAATTTTAGCTGCTTTCAGCGGATGGCTGCATGGGCATTAACATTGTCCTGAATGTACACTGACATGAAATCCTGAACACATGAGATCATAAACTATTCATTTAACCATAAAAAAGCAACAACAATGTTGCTTTTCTTAAACTACCAACATGTTTTTTGTCATGCCTAAAATAAAAATACAAAACTCGACAAGCCAGAAAATAAAAATAAAAAATTTATAGAACCACCTCATCTGGGCCCGTATTCATAAAGGTACTTAAGAATTTCTTAAAGTTAAGAAATATTTAGCCAAATTTCAGCCTGTCATTTGATCACGAAAAAAGTTAAATGTGAAACAACTACATGTAAGTGGATATTTTCTTAATTTCACTTATGATCTTTCTTTTAGGATCACACAAAGTTAAGCAAAATTGTGTTTATGTATTTAAAATGATGTTTGAAAATTCACTAAGTTTTTCTAAACTTTAAGAAATACTTAAGTAGCTTTATTAATACGGACCCTGATTTTGGCACAGTTAAGAATTGTTTCTTTTTGTAACGAGATTTTCTGTGAGATCGAAAAAAATAAGGAGGCTATTCTTGACCTTATTTTAGAGTCGCTGTAGTCAATGAAAACAAGATTCCACGTCGATGGCAATTTCAAACAACAATCTGACGCGAAGAATATTGCCAAGAAAATTAAGTTATCAATGGTTGCCAAAAGCATGATTCTATCAAAGAATGACATAAGAGAGATATGGATCAATAATGTGATCTATAATGCCTCCAATTTCATACCATTTGTCGGTTACAAAGACAATCTCAAAAACAGGAAAGCCAATTAAGTCAAGGGTAATCTAAACAAGAGAAGGTTGTTTCACGCTGAAATAATGACAAGGCTCGAAATTGGATATTAATACCTTCATGTACCTATGCTATCAATACTGGTATACATGTATTGTAAAGTGAAGTGTTCCAAATTGGCAGACAAGGGGTGACTTAACAAATGAGACCATAAAATGATGTGTACATCATTAGCACTTCCCAATTTCATCAAAGGTGTATTTAAAAAACAACAACTAGTAGAAGCATGGGCTAGATTAAACTATGAAAGTTACAGTCTACATGTACTCCAACATCGTCAGAGAGAGACATTTATAAGAATGTAAAAGATTTTGACTGACATTCAGTTTTTAAGAAATCTGAAAGCTGGATTACAAATTCGCAGCCAGACAGATTTGAAATGTTTTATTTTTTTTACACATACACAGGCTCTTAAAACTTTTTTTGTCTGTTCTTTTATTTATTCTGACACGATGACATAAATGCGGTGTATACGTGGGAGTCATACGAAGACACATAAAACACATGTAGACATCTATAAGCAAGGTAAGGCGACAGACTCAAGAAGTTATTTGTGACATCCTTATTCGCTCAAAGAAAACCTAGGAAAGATAGACAAAGACTAGAGTCAAATGATTCGACAAAAATCATGATTTGTGACACCCTTTTCTTCATTTACCTTCATCTTTAAGGTCACTGGCTGAATTGCAGGTGAAATAATCAGGATTGATTGATTAGGGGTATTTCACTTATGACAACAGTGTACCCCCAACAGTTAACCACATTAACGTACCGTACCTATAAATGTGAAGTGTTTTACTCTGCTGGAAAATTGATGTTCTGCAATTATTTAGTAACTAGGAACGACTAAGCTTGAAATATTCAGAAAGACCGATTGAATAACAAACAAGGCATGATACTAAAACAAGAATTGGAAACCTAACAAAGTGGTACATGTAACATAAGGATTGGTTGCTTGATTGGTGTTTAATGCCATACTTTTCTCAGTTGCCTAATATCCTACATTGGTTATTTATCTACATGTATGTGCTAGCCGAAGGGTGAAGGAAATTAACAAAGGCCAAAAACAAGACAAACACAGGACGCAAGGAATGAAGCACAATACGGCAAAGTGTGCAAGTTAGAGGCATGGATGTCTCAGCAAATCAAATTTGTGTTGCCCCTATAGTGACCTAATGGCCTTTCCATCAACCAACCCCTTTACCCATGGGTGAACAGGACAGATGTGGATATTCTGGTGTCATAATATTGGGGTATTTTCAGTAGATTTATGTATTTGTCTAGCCTGTATCAGAAAGACTACACGTAAATCTACATTGCAGGCATCCCAGATCCGCTTTGAATGATTGATGAATGTATACCAAACGTTTCTTGAAATGATCTTCATGGAAGAGAATCACTTTAATAACTTCCCGACAAACTCCCAGGTTTAATATTGGTTACAGTTTTATGGTAAAACATTAAAACTAAACTGAAATTTCGAAAAATTCTTTTGGGTCTGATATAAAGTCATGGCAATTCTATCTCTCAATTAAATTTTGTTCACTGCCAGCATTCAATCCATAACATAAACAGAAGCCTTAGATGAATAATGTTATATGCCCAGTTATATCACAAGTTATAGCACACTTTAATGTTAGAATATTACAATCGAGCAGAAATTTAATTTATAGGAATTCTGGTGGAGTCTCTACAATAAAAATAAATAAAGTCATGACAATCATATCCCTCAATAGACAATTATTAACTGGCTGTGTTCAATACATAAAATTAACAAAAGCCTCAGATGAATATGTCCAGTTATATCCAAAGTTATGGCACAGTTCTACAAAAGAATATTAAAACTGAGCTGAAAATTTAAAAATCTATTTTGTGTTTACATATATAGAGCCATGGCAATACATATAGACAATTGTTCTCTGGAAGTGTTCAATGCATAAAATGAGCAAAAGCTTTCGATGATAACAGCCATTACCTCCAAAGTTTGATAATGGTTGAATTCTCCTCTCAAATACCCCACTATATTAGCTGATTAAATCCAAAACCTAGTTACGGCATATATTTATTTCATAAAGGCCAACTAATAAGCATCTAATCCACAATCGTGAGAAGAAATTATTTTTATAAAGGTTGTGCCACAAGCTTTTTAATAATGAAGACATTACAGCAAAAAATTGTTCAGATTTATGAGAGGCCAGAGCAAAGGTCACCCAGTGCACTTATTAATAGGACATTAAAGGAGGTTGTCCAAGGAGAAAATAATCTCGATTCACTGAGGCTTTATGTACGAGGAGGACAAATTATATTAGCTTTGTCTCCATATTCGTCGTATTTATTCTAATAATTCATTATCGATTAGTTATTTTATTATTAAATTCTATATATTCTATTGTTGTTGTACTGCATTTATTTGTGTTTCTTTTCATTTTGAATTTAATATTTATTTTATTTTGTGCACAATTTCCAAATGTTCTTCCATAGAAATAATGCATTTTCCAACAAATTCTTATTAAATAAATTAAAAACCTGAACTGGTTAGCTACATGTACTCCACATAAACATTTAGCAGAGAAGTTTGTGTTTTTAATTTATTTTATTCAACCCAGGTAGGAGCCTTGAACAATAAATCTTGTTCTTATTTTATAATCAGGAAAAGATACTTAGGCTATTGGTGATATGATGATACAAAAAATCCCCAATAATGCATTCAATATTTTCTGACTTCTTCGTAGCAAGGCATATTCTATAATAATCACATAATACATTATTAAATTAATCTACACTGTCACCTAAATAATTCATTATTGTGAATTATATAGAGACTATAAACCCCTCTCAACAAAATGAAGAAACAAATACGTCCTGTAAAACTCATTAGTAAAACTTCCTGCTGAGAGAAACCCGCCCTGAAAGTGGAAATCTGTGGAGATATATGTAGGACATACTAAATCAATAAAATAAACCAGATAAAGCCGTGATAAATGGCATAATTGAAAGAAAAAAAATAGATTAGAGAAAAAATGGGATATTACCGCAGCGTCAGAATCTTTGTGTAGAAACGATTTCCTGAGACTGACGAGGTCCTCGAAGATGGAGGCGATACTCGAACGGGACCGTGATTCGTAATCCACTTCCACTTTCAGCATGTTGGATAGCACCGTCAGAGAATGTTTTGCTTTAATAGTCACACTAGAGAAGAAGGGCTGCGAGGAGCGTCTTGCCGAGGGTTTATTAGTCCCACTCATCTACAGTAGATATTGGGTAAATCTCAATCGTATGTCCAATTCTTAGGTGGGCAAGATACATTCAGTATGCAAACACTGGCCAGTGTTAAACTAGGTGACGATTTGTTTGCGAAGTTGTCAAAAGATGGGCATGAAAGGCCAGAGGATTCAGTATTATTGAAACTGATAGATTTGACAAAAATCTTGCCGGGTGGCCATCAATTTGTAAAGACTTCCTTAGGATGCATACATCGTTGATACGATCGACTTTATGGATTTTCAAATCCTAGAATGATTACTGAGCAATGCTTAGAGCAGATAATAGCACCGTTTGTAAAATTGATCACCACAAGTCACAGACAAAGGCCATTACACGCACGAAGAAGGCCACAGAATCAACAACAACCGAGCCTATTTAAATGCAAAAAAATTTACACTTAAACAATAACCAAATTCAACAACAACACGAATATCCGTATTCAGTGCACGACAGCTGTGTCCACTCCATACTATCACAACATTCAGGTAAAACAATACTTTCTCAACTTATCCATTAGGGAAGCAAGTTAGATTCTTGAATGAGGTAATTAAGGAGGATTTATGTTAGCTAAGCTTACTGTACTCTTATATCATATAACCTGTGTGTGAACTCAAGCTGGTCATGGGTTAATTTGAGAAACAAGATACATCTGTCACAAGATCGGACTCCAATCCAAAAGTGTGCAAAGCAGCCAAGGCATGGTTTGCAAGATGTGATTCTAAACGATCATTACACACCAGAAATGTGAATGGGCAATCATTAACGTCTAAGTAATTTGCTTTCCAGACGGTGAATAATTTATAAATAAACTTGAGAAATAAACACAGGATCGGGCCTAACTGAGTACAGCCTAATCGGGCACTCCTTGTTTACAATAGTTTTGATTGATAGCTATATGCCAGCTTGAGTAGAACTTGGTCACCGGTTGCTCTTCAAACCAATCTATAGCTTACAAGATTTTAACAATCAATAGGCAATATAATGTCCTCAACGGATTGAACAGAAACTGGCAATGCTACAGAAGCCTCACCTGAGAGCATTAGTGCTAGATCGGGCTAGCTGCCTCCTTCATTAATGTCCACTATGGGGTGAAAGAAAAATTTGCAAATTTCACCACAGACAAAAGCACACAGTTACAAAAGCAAGACTGAAATAGATCAATGCACCTTACCGCTGTTCTGTGTTCAATATTGCCCCAAAGAAAAAGAAACTGTTGGAAAATCCAATGTTTCTGAAGCCAGATACCTTAAAAATTCTCCAAGAACTAGAGCAGACTGACAGAGTGGATATCCCCAGCTTAGTCACACTCCGAGTCTAGACGGCTGTTCTCACTTCGACGGAAACATAGCCTGAGTCAGGTGACTTCAAATAGGGAGGCGCAACAAATGTTCAATCTCAACTCGGTGACAAACTCCTCGTTGATTTATGAAGAGTCCCTGGCTGTCAGCATGCTATTTTGGTAAAGCGATCAGCTTACGGTCTCGAGGAATCTTTGTCACCCAAGACAGGACAGTAATTACCTGGCCTTCCACTATGACAATTTACCCATCTTGAAAGAAGAAAGAAAACGATGAGAGCATTTTGGCGTATCACACACTGATCTCCCTGTAGAATAAAGATACCGTTGATTTAATGTGTCGCTGTGTCCCAAAGCCGGGTTTTTTTCTGTACTGCTGATGCTTCTCGTGTTGGCAGGCCTTGTAGAGGACTTAGATTAGGGGGGTGTGATCACAGACAGCCCCCTAATGTTCCAATCCTCTATTGATCCTGTATTACTCCAGTGACCTGCTGCACAGCATGGCTTATCACTTACAAACAAACATGTGCAGCACTTGACTAAAGCACTACAAAAAGAGCCAGTGTCCTCAACGACGCAGAAATTTATACACAGAATATTGCTTACTCAGCTATAAAATTTCCTAGTTAATAGTTGGAAAAAAAGTTAAATTTTGATGCAGATTTAAACATTAGAGCCTAGGCAAGTTTTCACCACAAATAGTTTTTTTGTACAGCTCAGTTGAGAAAAACACTCAGACAGATATATCAATGGGAAGAATAATAAAATTCTTGTCAAATTTTTCTGCTCCAAAGAGGAAACCTAAATTTTTCATCAAACAACGTCACTCACACGCAAAGTGTTAATTACTTTTTGTTGTAAGTAGCTTGCAAAACGAGGAAGTGAAAAAAAACAAGTTAAGAGGGGTGAATCTGATGATACGTTGGTGAGTTAAATGTCTAGAGGCCTGAGCGACCCCATGCTGGAAGGAAGTCTGGTTTAACTGAGCTGGGCAATAACACAGTCGTATCCCTCCTCAGTGGCATGTCACTTGTCAATGTGACAGGCACGTGGATTGAGTGACACGACCCGGTGGAACACGATAAAATTGATGCAGGAGTGTTTGGTGCTCTTATAATCACAGATTGAACTGGAAAATATTACACATGATATCAAACTGAAAACCCCACAGAATTTTACACTACATTGCACTTACCTGTATATATTTTATTATCTATATGCCATCTATACAATTTATTTTTACTTATATATTTAGAAATAAACATGAGACAGGTGAAATGGACTGAACATGCTTCAGTATTTTAACACTTACTTTAAAATTCAGAAATACTTCTCCCCATATATATGTCATACATCATGCACGTCTTGCCTGCAGTGAATTTTCATCACTTACTTCAAATAACACAAGTGACGGAGCAACTGAGTGATAATAGCTTTTTAGTGTAAAGAAAAAAAAATGCATCCCTAATCCCTACACTGGATTATTAGTTTGTTTGTTTAATGACATACTCAAAGGTATTTCACTTAAATATGATGACTGATTGTCCACTTTATATACTCATATCACTCATATACCAGTGAGCGGTACATCAAAGTAGGATAGGAGTTGCATAATGATTTCTTCATCATATGCCTAATTTATCAAGTTTCTGACTATTCAAATGCATTATATTTTTCATTCTTTCAAATCAAATTTTGTCAATTTATTAAATATCAAACATAAAAAACATTTCAACTTTCGAAAATGCGCTTTTAAAACATGTTTTGTCTGATGAAAATAACATTTTGTTAATACTTGTGGACATTTAAGTCAATATTGGGTTAAAATTCAAAATAAAGGTTATTCAAATACTGTTCATAAACACGGATTAACTGACAAATTTTATATAACAGCCATTAACAAAAATTGAGAGCTTGTAAATTACCTACATGTAACACAGTAGTTAAACCCACATGTGTTCAGCCAGAAATCTACGATAACTCCACTGAGCAAATAAAACCTAGTTATAATCTTTAATCATAAGGGTCAGCCATGCGTTACCAATTCTATTAGCATTAGCAGGGACTTATATTCCCATATGGATATTTAATTTGTTACATAATATGACACACAGATAATTTATTAATAAATATTACATAATGGTGAATCTCTGTATTTGTTACATAAAGTAAAGTAACACTATTGCATAACTCCTGAGGAGATAAAACCCCTCCTAGATACAATGTTTGTTTTGTTTGTTTGATTGGGGTTTAACTTTGTACTCAAGGGTATTTCATTTATATGGCAACGGATTATCCATTACACACTGTTCCTTGCCAAATTACAGTGGAAAACCGTGAGGAAACCTCGTGGGCCACAAGATAGGGTGAATGGGCCATTAGATAGGATGAATGGGCCACAAGATAGGATAATGGGCCACAAGATAGGGTGAATGGGCCACAAGATAGGATAATGGGCCACAAGATAGGATAAATGGGCCATAAGATAGGATAAATGGGTCATACAATAGGATAAATGGGCCATAAGATAGGATGAATGCGCCATACGATAGGATAATGGGCCATTAATAGATAGGATGAATGCGCCATTAGATAGGATAAATGCGCCATAAGATAGGATGAATGGCCATAAGATAGGATAAATGGGTCATACAATAGGATAAATGGGCCATAAGATAGGATGAATGGGCCATACGATAAGACAAATGGGCCACAAGATAGGATGAATAAGCCATAAGATAGGAACATGCGCCATACGATAGGATAATGGGCCATTAATAGATAGGATGAATGCGCCATTAGATAGGATAAATGCGCCATAAG
>JAQQZZ010124114.1:0-14312 GCA_030265115.1 Mopalia vespertina
TTGATCGTTTATCCGCTTTCGTTTATTCCAGTATGACATAATGCTGTAAAATGTCTTTGACTATGTGTTGTTGTTGTTATGACTACACGTACGTGTTTCAACTGAAGTTTAAAATATATACAACCCGCAACTTATTTATTGTAATTCATAAATAGGTTTAACTATTTCTACAACAAATCATTTCACATATGCTTGTTGGGGATTTGAAAATGTACTGACGATAAAAATTTAAATAGGCCTAAATGTGCAGGGACGTACAGCAGTCCGCGGTCACCTTGGCAGATTATCACCGAAATTGATGGCGTCACAATGTGACGTCATTCTCCACCGGCTGTATTGGGGCATGCCCTTATTGGGCAAACACATGTCATTTAACTGCCGGCTGCTCTACGGAGTGCCGTTATCAGATCAATAAATTAAATCAACGGCTGATTTTCGGATCTTCGTTATTGGGCCAATGTATGTCATTTAACTGCCGGCTGCTTTAGGGATTGCCATTATCGGACCAATAAAGTACTTATTCAACGGCTCCTTTAGGAAATGCCTGTATTGGACCAATAAAATAAGAAAATCACCGAATATATTACGGAATGCCGTTATCGTACCAATGATTTATATTAAACGACCGGCTGCATTGCGTGATTTCGGTATTGGACCAATTGAGGCGAAACTTTATTGGTCATACTATGGCATGCCAGTGTTAGGCCAATACATAAAACAAACCTCTGGGCGCAGTACGGAAAACCGGTATCGAACCAAGACTGACTTGAAATGTTTGTGTCGGCACAGTACTGGTTGATAAACTTCTGGTTACATTACGGCATGCCGGTGTTGGGTCAGTACTGGCCGAATGGCGCATGGTGCTGGCTGGTATTGCCGTTACTTAACCTGATGAAACCGGTATTGGCCCAATTCTGTAATGTTTGTTGGGTCCCTCTGTTGTAGGTCCGAACTTTGAAATATATTAAAATTCCATTTAACAAAGTAAGGACAAACTTTAACATGTAACAGACTAGCAATAATATGCATAATTAGGGTCCTTGCTCGAAAGGAATATTGTCTCTATCTCTCTTGTTTACCATGATATTCCACTGTTTAAGAAATAGCGGATGTATTTGATTGGTCACTTAGTTTGTATCAATGTGTTTTGATCTCTATCAGACCGCCGAAAAGGGGTCAGTGCGGCAAGACTGAGACATCAGACTTGCGTGGGAAGTTGAACCTTATGCTACATGCAAGTTTTTGTATAAAATGCAACATCTGCTAGCGTATTTCCATATTTTAAAACGGTACGGTTGTCTATACGTCAATTGTGACCGGTTTTAGTAATCTTAATCTTGTCTAATTCATCTCGCAGTCAACAATCTACACACAAATCTGTATTGAATATTTATGATATTTTAGGTTTTGACAGATTCTTCAGAGAAAATAGTTTATTTGCCAAAAAAATGTCAGCATACAAACGTCAAAGGTGTTTATTTGGTTAAGCACATTGCGGGCATAACATTTTTCAATATGGGTTTCATGTCTGTCCCGATAGAGGTATTTTGCGCTATTTTCCCAATTTCCATTAACAAAGCTTTAGACAGGTACAAAATATCTACTGATTTTTTTTATAAGTACAATTTTAAAATACTTTTTTATTATTTATATATTTCTCTTTTTTTTTTGCTTTTTGGCTTCAGGGTCTATTTTTCAGGTAAAATACATGCAGTTCATTTAGTGTTGTAATAGCACTTTGAGAAGATAAAAAGATAACATCGTCTAGAGTCTGATGATATACCATATCAGACTAAAGATTGTTTGTTTATTTGATTAGGGTTTAACGTCATACTCACTGATATTTCAATTTTATGACGACAGCTGTCCACTTCACACTGTTACCCGAACCGCGATTATGGGAGCCACATCGTGTGGCTCACTCATATACCTGATGGTCGACAGACGGACTCGATGTCGTGAACGGTACATCGATTGTTTGTTTGTTTGTTTGTTTGTTTGTTTGGGGTTTTACGTCGTACTCAAGGTTATTTCACTTATATGACGACGGATTGTCCACTTCACACTGTTCCTTGCCTGATTATGGTGGAAAACCGGAAGGAAACCTCGTTAAAACCACCCCAGCCATTGCCGGAGCCACATCGTGTGTGAACGGTACATCGAAGTAGGATTAGTAAGTACATACGCTAACCACTAAGCCACGGCCGCGGACCTATCAGACGAACGAGAAAATTAACAGATATATAAGAAAGGAATCAAAAGACACGCCCCTGAAGAATGCCTAATATAACTGGTTTTAAACTCCTTCAGAATCGTTGCCAATATCCATTTGCAGTTTAATGTCTTGAATAAAACGCTTCACAATAGACTGTTTGTTTGTTCATTTTGTTTCTTTGTCTGTTTGTTTAAAATGTTTCTATGTTCCTACTCATTTACTTATACGGTGACACATTGCCTGTATTGCGCATCGTAATATCCCCATCTCTTGGTAAAATCCATCGTCACAAGACAGCATCCTGTTTCAAGTTGAGATCGAACGGTGGTGTCAAACCAGGTCTGTGTGGCGTACTTTAAAGTGAGCAATTCTTTCATCAGGATCTGAGCTCTACGCTGTCTCAGATTATTTACATGGCCATCTATACCCATGCGTCTACCTGACACCCCTGTTGTTGTTTGCGTAGTCGACTTTGATTTGTAAACGACTTTCTGATTGGCTACTTGTTTCTACAACAGTCCAATTAAACTTACGACACGTTTTTTGCAGCGAATTGCAGCAAGGGTAGAAATGTGAAAGTCTCGTCTTACGCATTTTGAACCTTGCACTATGCATTGTGAAATAAGTTGCTCTTCTGTGAAATAAACGTTCCTTCGATGATACGTAATAACATTATTTGATTGATTGACTAATTGGCTCGTTTGGTTGATTCCTTAGTCCCACTGATTGGTTGATTGCTTGTATGCCATTCATCCATTCCCTCGTACATTCATTTGTTCAATTATTTATCACGCGGTCATCTTCTTGCTTTGTTCTAGGGTAATCTAATTGACGTTTGTATGCTCCAACATTAAACAGATTTCTTTGTTGAATTAAGATGTCTTCAGTTATTTAAATAGTTCAATGGAGTTAAATTTGACTCTTGCTTTTGACCAACCGGTATCTCTCGTGGGCCAGTGCGTCTAACTCTTATTGGCAAAACAGTTTCGGCATTTTAGTTCGGTCCATCCCTGTTCTCGTCAGTTACGATGTTTATTATATCCATTTGACCTTCTCTGCTTTGTCAGTTGAGAACCAATCAAACATGTTTTAAACATGTAGCTTGCTTAGGATCAACCGATAATGATTGTTGGAAAATTGACAAAGGGAGATAATTCAATCTTGGAAAGTTGGTCCTTTGTCGTCACAATATTCGTGATGGTGGCGCTTCTAAATGACGTCACACGTGTGAATCTATACGGTTTTAACGTCAACGCACCGCCTGTTTAGTTCCCTTTTTGACATTTTGAAACTATCATTGATGTGGGTCTGTATACAACCCACTTCGATTGTATTCTTTTTTTTTCATTAAATGCCTAAACACTAAAACAGTTAAGGCCGTTTAATTCGGCCTATTCCAAGTTTAACTTATTTACTAACTTTATAATAACCATTTTAGCGTCTTTTCCTTTGCAGGCTTAAAGCAATGAAACTTGGCACTACTTTCCATAGGGACGTTTTTTGAGACCCCATTGAGATACCTCATGGTATAAATACAAATATTGATCCTAATCAAAATGAATTTTAATTTTTAGTTACAAAATGATTATTGCCATTACTCAGAAGCATTCAAACTCCGTGAACTATCAAACACCCTAATATTGCCCTTGGATTCTTTAATGAAAAGTGTTGGGAAAATGTCACAGGTTTGAAAATGCTTTTTACTAAATGACAATAGTTATATTGTAACTTAAAATTTAATCCATCGTGAAGCACGTTGTTCTGGTTAATGATATCCACTCGTTGTTACTATTTGGTGCGTTGTGTTTGATTCTAGAATCCATAAAGAAAACCAAATATATACCACGAAGTCACGAGAGAGTAACGTCCCCTTAACCAAGGCAGAGCAAACAGGGATATTTTTCCCACCAACGAACTACATTGAAGTAGTACGGAAGATGAATAAGTAGTTAAGAGAAACACCTATTATGATTCACTGTTTACAAAAATATGCATCCTTTATTTCTATCAGTTCACAAAAATACATGATACATGTCATATTGATACACAATTGTGCTGTTTACAACAGGGTTGGAATGTTAAAATTATAAAAGATTAACCGTATCAATGCTTCCTTGCGATTGGGAAAATTTATATTACGCACACCATGACTATCAGAGCCATACTCCAATTCGCCAGCAGTAAATGTCTGCCAACTCGACCACTCAGCCTACCGGCCTTCTAAAAGATAGAAAGTCAGTTAGCTTGGGTCTAGACCGCGGATATATACTACTTCATTAATGGGTAAATCACACAGCTCCGAAATGTTAACCCAAAATAACGAACATAATGTCAAAGCTAACATATTGCAAACAAACATTTATCAAACATGACAACATAACAATTGAGAATCAGGATGTTACTTAACTCCATGTGTTTAAACCAACAACACGTGTATCTATATAGGTACACGAGTTCACCTCCGGTCCATCCGTTTGGGGTGGGCAAGACAAGTCAATTACAAAATAATAAATGGCATACAGCTGATGTTCCTGCAGTTGATCACAATCTGACGGTAGGGGAGGGAAAGGAAGTGAGTCGTCACCCGGCTCGTCCCCGCCATTTTCTTTGAGGGAGATGACGTTATTCACAAAATACTAAGACCGCGCCAGCTATAGTCTTCGTTGACACTAAATTGTCACAGTTGTTCTCTTTTTCTTTTCTTTTTTTGCGTCTTTTTACAGTCCGAATTTTTGTCTAACCTAATCATTTCAAGACATCTGGCTCGGTTCAACACCGACAGAAATTTGGTCCCCAGTGTACTCGTTTTGCTGTTTACGGAATCTTCATTCCAAGTCCTCCGACGTGAAATTAGAACAACCACAAGAAACAGCCGTGGATACTTTGCTTAACTAACCCAGCTTTCGTCTCCATTCCGAGTGTTGTGGCAGAAATAAACCATTATCCGGAAGTGAATGACATAAACAGCTACCGTGACAATACCACCACACAACCTTAGAGACGAAGTACATACAACAGTGCAAACATTGATACACGGGACATGAACACAGATGAACATAAAAACAGGCGTATGTCGTGATATTATTTGTTTAATTTGTTTGTTACTACACGAGCATGTTTTACTGGAGTCAACTATATAGCACCACATATTTATCTGTAAATCATTTTAGAGTGGTGCCTAGAACGGCTGGACTTTACAAGTGTTGTCGTGTCGACAGGCATAAAAAAAACACGTTTTAGACGTACACACTGAACACAGACCACAAGATCTAATAAGCAATTAATACATACATTTTACAGTACATCCACCGTGCACATATCATACAGTATAATGCACAAATTGAACTTGTTTCACCAACTTAATCAAATACAAAAACAGTTTATAAGAGTCAACTGGCCGCTCATTCATAACTACGCTACCGGGCGAGATTGCCACATTATGCAGGGGGAAAAAAATGGGACCAAGATAAGCTGAATCATTTAAAGCTCCAGAAAACTACATTTCACCGGAATGCGGAAAACGTACAAAAAGCAGAAAGAAAAATACTTGGACGCAGACAATTTAAATAATTGACGACAACTAGAGTTTACCATACAGAATAATAGTCCGTATCAATTACATAAGAAACCCCATCATCGATTAATTTGTGCAGAATTGTACGCTACACCAGGAGCTACGGAAGCTAGCTGCGTGCAATGAAAATTAATTATGTTTCATATTTGTAACAAAACAAAAATAACAACAACAAAAAAGGGCGATTACCTCTAAAAAAAAATCCCAAATTCCCTGATTTACACAAAAGTATAGTCCATTCCCGCGACACTTAATTTTATATGAGTTTGGTACCTCGTCCGTTGAGGTCTACAGATCTATTACCCCTTCGTACTATCACTTTAAACGAACAGTCCTGTTTTATCGTGTTTGTAGTGATAATTTTCATAAGCATCCCCAACGGATGGCTTGATTTTGGATTGAAAGCACCCTTGTCCGTTCTTTTATTTATAATATATGTTCTAAGCAATTCTTAAATGTGTTTGTTTGTTCGGTGTTATATACACATTGTACTAATGGGTATTTCACTGACGTCTTTTTCATGACCAGTGTTTTGGCGGACAATCGGAAGAGTGCTCATAAAAAAACATCTTGTGGTGTCCGTATTCCCCGGCAAATTTCCCTTGCATATCTAAGTCTGACATATCACCGGTAAACTTTGATTTATTCTTAAGATCGACCTGCAACCTTGAAGCTGTGCCGTACGTTACCTATATGGTGCAGTCGCCCAGTGCACACTTATCTCAGCCACAGCGCGGTACCCTCTGACAATTACAACATCAACACTTCATAGTCTGCTGCAAATCCTTCTACATGGATGTATTATGGGATTGCACGAAATAACTTTTACAGAATAAGGCACTATGGGGGAATATGTTGCCAACATAAATAGACTATCTTGGCGCCAGATAATCACATATTAAACTTCCCGTTTCAGATTGTAGACGAAAATGCAAAATCATGACCAATTACATTATGATAAGCTGTGCATCATTCTACATCTCGGTCACAGCTCTTTCCATTTCTATTGTAGGTAAAGCAGCAATAGTATGCATCCGCTGCAGTCTTCTTTTCTCTCGTGCTACTATTGTCACGGAGAGTTTGCGTCCGTAGTTTTTATAAATCACACTGTCTTGAGCTCTTTTGACAATTTTTACATTTTCCAAATTTTTGGGACTATGGCGATAACGGGGTTCCATAGGTTGTAATATTCGAATGCTTGACCAGCGCCTTAGGAATATCATGACGGCCACAACCCAAGCAAGTATGACGAAAACAACGACGAGGATTTCCCCTGCCTGTGGTGTATAGTGTGATGGCTCCAGAGTCTCGAATCCATCTAAAAAAATAAAAACAGACAAGTTTATGAGTGTATCCATATTCGGCCCGTTTTCGTAAAGAAAATATTGATGAAACAGATTAATGAAACATTGTAAAATGTTTATCACATTTACAGAAGAACCAGTATCATACATTGTGAAGTGTATATCACATTTTCAGAAGGACCAGTGTCATACTTTGTGAAGTGTATATCATATTTTCAGAAGGACCAGTATCATACTTTGTGAAGTGTATATCACATTTACAGAAGGACCAATATCATACTTTGTGAAGTGTATATCATATTTTCAGAAAGACCAGTGTCATACTTTGTGAAGTGTATATCACATTTACAGAAGGACCAGTATCATACTTTGTGAAGTGTATATCACATTTTCAGAAGGACCAGTATCATACTTTGTAAAATGTATATCACATTTACAGAAGAACCAGTATCATAGTTTGTAAAAGGTATATTACATTTACAGAAGGACCAGTATCATGCTTTGTGAAATGTATCCGAAATATTATATTTGAACGTTCGACAGCACAATCTAACGCTTACTGACTGGCACATTGTATATTCGTGCATCCATTCACACTGTTGTTTTGTGAAGCTTTAAAGGTAGGTAGGTATTAAATTATTTAGTCATGTTGAGCTTTGTTGAAGTTTTATCTTGGCGCTGAATAATTATTTACATTCCATACTAAAAGTTTATTTAACAACTTTCAAAATGGCTTTTATATCGTGGGTGTTTCCATCAAATTAACTTTGAAAGTCTGTTAATTAAACTTCTAAATTTGTTTTACCGGTTTTCCGCCATAATGAGGCAAAGAACCGTGTGAAGTGGACAATCCATCGTTATATAAGTGAAATACATGTACCCTTGAATACGACGTTAAACCCCAATCAAACAAACAAACAATTTGTTTTTAAAAAATTTACGCCCTTATATATAAGTGTTATCACCTAATTTTTAAAAAGTTCTGTGTTGTCTTTTTTCTCTCAAAATGGATAGAGATAAAATGGAGGTCATCCATGGCTAGCTAATTTTGACCCCAGTCGAAAACAATGTAACCACCTTAAAATCTCTCAAAAAAAAGGTTAAATTTTAAGGAAAAGTCATCTAGCACAACCTGCCTGTCCTCCCACCCGTCACTCCAGTCATGTTTTTTATTAAATGTTCCTCTTAGAGTTGTTATGAAATTCGTTATCGTTGCGAAAGCCGAGCATCCAACGTTATTAAACGAAAGGTCTAGAATTCAGTTGAAAATAGGAACATGGTCGGACATTTCAGTTAACATAATTACAGAGGCAGTATCACGTGGAAAAAATTGAGTAAATAGATTGTCTATCAGGGCAACGGTTCAGTTTGCGACATGAGCAGGTTGGTAATTTGATTGAGAAAGTGGTGATTTCTTTTATTCTTAAGAACATCCGCCGGGTTGTCGACGACACTCGGATTTGATCAATATACAAATCACCAGTCGATACACGTTATCCTGGGATGAGATTGATGCAAGCAATGACGAAATTGAAGACTACATTCATCAATAGATTTTCCGGGAGGGGTATATATAGCTTCTATGAGATATTTTGAAAAACTTCAAAACTGAGAAAAAATATATTCATGGTGACTTTCGCTAGTTTGCCAACAAATAATCTCACATTGTACATTACAGGCTAATATTTTTAAAAAAAGATGATGATATCCCCAGTCTTAGGCTCTAGAGTCCAGGCAGCCCAAAGGCTCTGTAAGTTCGTGTGCTTGTTTATTTTATTTTTTCAGCATTCACAATGATTACTTCAGTACCACAGTCTTGTTTTCAGTAGTGTTATAAGAGGACGATCTTGGCAATTTCAGCACTGGTAATGCTTATTACTGTACCCTAGATCAATGACTGAAGTTTCATGAGCCGCATTGTTTCCAGAACCTCGGTAATCTTATAGCTATTTGAGCACTCAGAATGACTGCTGTCGCCTGAGTGTCCAGGGTCCGTTTTATACCCATTAGCGCTGTTAGTAGACGATCTTTTCAGCATTAAAATGCCTACTACCGTACCCCGTACCGATGCCGAAGTGTTCAGGCAATGTCATGTTATCTGAAAGCGTTGTACATTGTACGTAGTCGATCTTAGTTATATTTAGATTTCACAAGAATTTTCTGGAATGGCACCAAAAGAAATTTCCTGTCCTGTAGACTCTATTACCCACAATCTGATAAAAATTGAATTACGGCTTTATCTTAGACTAATTAACGATAGTTCAGGGGATGCCTATTCCTCAGAAAACTCTGAAAGTAATTGGAAATGAAAACAATTTTCCCAATTTTAAACAAGAGCTCAAGTGAGTCGCAATATACGCCCGGAGAAAATGCATAACATCCATATTAGCTGTATGAATTTGTGCCAGTTTTATTGATTGGAGAGGACAAGGACAGGACGCAGAATAGGACATCACAACAAAGAGGGTTCCTGATGACCTTGAGCTTCGACAGCACCACCCACATGCTAATTTAAACATTGATTTATAACAAGTATTTCTATGTCAAATTTCATCGACATTCCACTCGACATGGCCATGTGAAGCTGGTGGCACTAAGTCTGAACCTTGCCACATGGAATATTAAAATCACGTTTGAATAGAATCCTCCAGGTGACAGCATGTCTAGTCGAGAATACACCAAACAACATCCTACTTAACATCTTGACACGTGGAATATCTTAACTCTGTATTGTCCTAACTAATCCCAAACGATGTCTTGTCACATGGAACAAACATTAAAAGTTTGATTAGAATTCCAAAAGGAGTTTTCAAGTTAACATACAAAAACCAAATTAAGACTTTGCCACCAGGTGGTGCCACCTGTAGGTAGACATACGCAAAAATCAATCCCAAGTGACGTCTTGTCACATGGAACACTCATACTAAGTTTGATTTGAATTCCATAAGCGGTCTCCAAGTTAATGTCCGGAAACCAAAAAGTTGACCAGCTTTGCCACCAAGTGGCACCACCTCTAAGTCGACATATGCCAAAATCAATCTCAAGCGACGTTTTGTCACATGGAACACTCATACTAAGTTTAATTTGAATTAATAAGCGGTTTTCAAGGTTATGTCCGGAAACAAAAAAGTTGACAGACAGACATACAGACAGACAACCCCATACCATAATACGTCCCGTCAAATGACAGGCGTATACAAATGAAATTAACATTCCTTATATCGTGTTATAAGTGGGTTTTTCCTGCTTTTTTTGGCAAAAATGTGGTCTAATTTGGATTTCAATCTTTGTATCTCTAAAGACATTTTGTGTCTAAAAATAAGCAGGTTCAGATAATATCAAATTTTCGCTTTCCATTTGGTTTTAAAAACGTTTACAATATTCGTTAAGGCTGTGTTTACGTGCAAACGACATCATCTTCAACGCAGACTTTATTCAGACGGTTCATCGACATATATACATAATATTAAAAGCCTCTGAAACGATACACCAGATTCACTCGTTTAAAGCTCAAACTGGTATGTATCAAACTGCATTGACGTATATTGCTTACATGGTTGCTATAGTAACCACAGATTTAACCGGTGACCCAAGCTTTGATAAGGATGAAGCTAATGTTCCCCTTGGCGTTCACTTAACAAGACACGGTATGTCTCATCCACTACTTAGACGGCCCTGTGCTCAAAGCTTCGACTTAATCCGTAATCATGATTTACTAAAAATGAGTTGGTACCACAATATAGATAACATATTTAATGCAATGAATTTGTATACTCGGCTAGATTTTTTTACACGATTCCTGCATACGCTGAAGCTACTAACAGCCCAGTCCTTTAATATACACAGATGCCCGGCTCTGTCTGCCTGTGTGCTACTTGTAAACAGTGTTAAAGAGAATGTGTGAAAGTTTGGGAAGAATTCGTAAGGTGATTAATGCACCACACGTTACAGGCAATTGAGATTTTCAAAATGAAAGGGCGTGGCTTGGTAGTTAGGGTGTCTGCGTACTAATCCTACTTCGATGTACCGTCCACGGGATCGAGTCTGCCTATCAACCATCAGGTATATGAGTGAGTCACTCACTGTGGCTCGGGGTTTCCTCCTGGTTTGCCACCGTATTAAAGCAAAGAAATGGACAATCCGTCGTCATATAATTAAAATACCATTGGGTACGATGATAAACCCCAATCAAACAAACAAAGCAAAATGAAGGTAATTACGATCACACTTAATCCGCCATTGTCCCTGTTTTAAAGGAGATCCCTAACTTTGAACAAGGTTTCTATCTTTAGTCATGTGTGGGGGTTCTGACAATCAACCATCAAGTAAACAAATATCATGCGGATTGTAGCCATTTCTGTTTGTTTGATTAATTGGAATTTACCGCCTTACTTAAGGTTATTTGACTCACATGACGGCGTGCCAGCACAATGTGGTGACGGAAATCTCCCTCGACACCACTGGCAAACACAGGACAATCCCAGAACGTACTACAAAGACATCACGAACAGATCGGCTTCATGTTGGCACTTAGCTCTGAAAGAACCAGGGCAACAAAATAGTCCATCCTAATCAACCAGTTTAGAGAATGTATCTGACCAGGGAAATTTGAAGGTAATTAAAGACATTGCCTGCTTGCTTTTATGCGGACCTTTGTCAAAATCTGTATTATTTTAAAGCTCCCGGTATTCGTAAAGAAACAAACCAATAAAGTATGCTGAAAATGTTTTACAAGATGGATTAAAAAACAATTAATTTCCGGATCGAGAATGCATTGCTTGTGTAAGCGCCAACTTAATGCGATGTGAAAGCCGTTGTGTTTCAGAACCTTGTCATCACTGAGGATATTCCAAACACATCTTTCTCAATTATGCAGACTTAGGGACCAATACAATACGGACTGTATTCTTTAAAGAGAAAATTCGGTTATGGAGTGGTTTGATTATACTTATCAAAAATAACGCGACAAAGATCACTTTGTACATGTTGTACTTTACTATAACAAGCTTTCGGATAGTAACTTAATCCATCATCAGGTATATGGCAATTGCAAAGTTCATGGTAGTGGGTACAGTATTTATTTGCAGTGAAATACAATGGCTCACACAACAAATAACATAACAAATGTGTTAAAGTATGATTTACACAAAGGTACATATTCTTTAAAATTGCGTAGGAACTTTCTGAAAGCGGGTTTACAGTGCCACTTTGAGTTACATATGAGAATCCTTGATAATCCGCTCGTTAGATAAGCCTAATACTGGTCTTAATTTGTTTTATTTAAATTGACAAACATAGTCCGCATAACGTAGATATTCCATGGTTTCATCTAAATTAAATACGAAATCTGCCCGGTTTATGTGGATAGTTTCCATACAGCGGTAAATAGGTCCCCGGTGAACACAGTGCAGGATTCTGGTGTGTATTCATACAACTATCCCGACCGAGAATCCCTCGCGTTATAGAAGGCACCAGACCACTAGTACTCATTCTAATTTCTAAAAATATGAAGTGATTCTTCTAAATAATTTTATTCTGAACTTGCAGATTGGTTTGTAGACTCGTTTGGTTCTGGCGTGGACCAGTGTAGTCCGGATTTATTGTCAATGTGTCATATAAGCGTAATGAGATCACCGTTGATGTATGTAGACTGTCGACTGGTGCGCTATACGGCTATGTTTACATTCTAATGTGATTACGTGATGAGAAATGTGATTTAAGCTATGAGTCACGTTGCGTTGTTGTCTCATTTGTATAAATCCGCGAAGCAAACAGTCATGCGTAGACATTCCATTGACCGAATACGCTATGTCGGAACTGTTTGAAACAGATCTAGGTAAACCAATTATAGTATCGATAGTGTATGTAGGAATGCAACCAAAATTTTATTTTCTGTGATGCAAAGATCCTCCAGCATGCGTTTGCGGTTTCTCGTTCAAAATAATTCAATTTTGTCACCTACTTTGGGCGGCGAGTCGAGTCAAAATTAAGCATCCTGACTTTAAACGAAAAACGTACAGCGATAAACACAATTTAGAACATCAAACGCAAAACGACCAACATTAAACCGTAAACATACAACGATAACCTTTGATGAACAATGCAACTTTGAACTTAATTAAAAAAACATGCTTCCGTTACCATACCGAATTATCGGAAATTGTCAAAGTCAGCATGCTGTCCATTTATAAATAGATTAATATATTTGCTGATTTAACGGGCTAATTGAGTGTACAATATATAACACAGAGCTGCTGGTTGCAAGATACGGTGTCCAGAGATAATATCCCATCCCTAGAGCCACAGCCATTAAACTGTCGCGTGGCTGACGTATAGTCGCCAGAGCGCACCGGATTAGAAATTCTGCTTGGGGGATCGATGCTAATGGTCGATGACATTTGATTAAAACCGTAATCGTCTAACCTCCATGATTTGCATAAAGACAGCATGGTCATAAACCAGCACATTATAAAATGTACAAATGTAGTGATATTCGGGAGATTGACGAAAATGGTGCGGTCGCCGCCTGTCAAATTGCAGCTGTATAAATACACCGGGACTATGCTATAGTCATTAAGCTTTAGACCTATGTATATCATCTTTTAAAGATACTAACAAATTGTAGTATTCTTAAATAAAAAATTTGCTGCATTTTATGTTGGCCCACATTACACAATTTCTAATTTGTAAGCAGCTGGATTTGTTTGTAACTGGCGCGAGTTTATCCCATAGTTGCCGTCTGCGTTGAAAGGCTAGATGGCATTTTGTAACCATCAAGTACCATCTAGCTTTGTAACGCAGACTGGGAACTTTGGGATAAAACCCGCACCATTACTGTTTTACCAGGAAGTGACGAAGGGTCTCTATTTTTACAATAAGCCAAAGGTGCATACACATTTTGAAAATGAGTTATGTAGGTCAACATAAACTTAAACAATTTTATTCATTTAAAAATGATTAAACGTGTTAGTGTCTTTATAGTTTGTTTGATTTGGGTGACTGGTATCTTTAAAAATGAAATTGGATTGATGTACAACTGAATCACATCAAAACTTAATCCCGGTGTATTTATACAGTTGTAATTTGTCTTGCTCCGACCGCACAATTTACGCCGTTTTAGCGAATATCACTACATTTAAAGGTTCAAAATGGTACTAGGTTTATGACCAAGCGGGCTGTACGTAAGGCATGGAGGTAAGCCCGCTTCCGGTTTTAATCA
>JAQQZZ010124125.1:0-14312 GCA_030265115.1 Mopalia vespertina
ACACAGATAGCATGGGGCCATGGGTAACACCAAATTCAGCCAAACAAGCAGAAGTGGTCCGATTTTCTTCTGTGTTGATGTTGTTAGTCGCATGTAAACGGGGAAAATGCATTTCCACTCAAAGTTTATTTGTTGATTGTTCGTGCATGTATCCGTTGGTCATGTAAAAATACGCAGTCGGAACACTTCGGTTCGTCGGCGGAAATCTGCTTGCCTACACTGGGATTCGAACTCTGGTCTCTGAAAAGTTAATACTTATATTTAAATAAAGCAGAACCATCTGAGAGTTTACTTCGCCACTCACGTCAACCTCACATGTTCGATTCCCGGTATACACATGTTTCTTTAACTAGCTTTATCAAATGTATCTGAATAGCCGCGCTTCTAGAACTGGTTTCCCTTGTGGCACAACATCGAGCTGGAATGGTTTAGGACATCCGTGCGTGTTCATATAACCAATTCGACGTACGCCTTAAAAATGATATGTGGTCGTTGGCTAATGGTGACTATGTATTTCCTGCTGACAGTTTGTTTTCCGACAAGATACAAATTACCCGTATGTATTTCTCTTTGAGATCTCGAATCTGGATAAACACACAACGAAGGCACCATTATATCGATTATAATACGGCCCCGCTAATTGGGCCCTTTATCATATCAAGGGTTGCTATTTTTGTATCAAATACCAACAGATCTTAGGTATTTCTCTTAAGTTCGCAGCACCGCCACACTTAACCATGTGGTAATGGAGATCTTGGATTTTGATCTCCATCATGGGGATGTCGATTGACATATACTCATATTATGTTTTATTTAGTACCTTATACAACCATTGATAGTTCAGCAGTCAATACTTATTTAAAAGAAGACTGTCTTTTTTCAATAACGTCTATGTACTATTTAATATGTATTTTATTGTATTCATTTTCACTGTATATGTGTCATATTTAATTTTAAACGCTTAATTTTAACTTAATTGTTTTAAATTGTGACAAAAAGTAGTGTTGTGTTATCCGTTGTACATTTAGTTTTTAATTTTGCATAAAGTTCAAAATTCTATTAAAACATGTAAATAGGTTATATGTCTATTTGAGGCTTACTAACGGACGGATGCGTTGCCAACGATAGCGATGATAAGCCGGGTGAACAGGATTAGGTTTTGTACTGTAACAAAGAAACTCTATTCTGCCCTCATACAAAAGCGGGTTATAAAGTTATTATTTCGGATTTCAGCTTAAAAACTCATATTTTCAAGAAAACCAGAGTTGTCTATGTATAGAACACTGTATCCGTTCATATGTTTTTGTGTGTATTATTTTATGCAAAGCCACTCGCCTTGGTCGCATCCTTTCGAATATTACGTACTTTATATATTGGCTAAAATGATAATATTTCCAATAATGCGATATGCTCGTCACATGTAAATCTCTTACACGGAATAATACATCCTCTTTATACCCCTCCTACATACCTGTGGGCAAACACGTGTTTGTTTATAATCGTCCAGTTATTCATTACCGAGTTGCGAATTGAAATTCCAACCCAATGTCCTTCTCTGTGGACACACACCCCAACTCACAACATAGCCAAAGAAAGGCAACTTTACTGACTGGCCTTAAAATTTAACAAAGAATATTACTATAGGTCTTAGGAGGATATGGTCAAATAAATTTGATTCGTGGACATCGGTTCCTGAAGAAAAACCAGTCGATCATTGATAAAACAAAAAACTGGCACAGTCTCTGTTTAATTTCGGCCATTTGCCCAATACGGTTCACAAGAGTATAGGCTTATAGAGGTGTTTGGACAAGTGGTGATTAGGCTGCATAACAGCATTTAACATCTTTTAACATTATCTTTCTATTCTCTGGAGACATGCCCTGAGTGTAGCCAAAGAGCGTAAAAATACATGTTTAGCTCCGTAGATCATGGTATTTTGTGTTCACTTATTAAATACAGCCCCCGATCGATTCTTAGACAGTATATCAGCTTTTATCATCTTCCGACAACAAATGTTACGTTGTTATTTTATGGCTGACTGTTCCTGTCTATCATACTAAATATTATTCGAAAAATATTCACAATAATCATTTCATTACAATGTTTGTAGCTATATAAGGCATACAAGTTTTATTTTAATGTGCAAGGTCAGTTTGTTAATTTGAAAAACTGCGAGTAGGACACACTTAAACACCAATACACGGATTAAAAGTTCGAACTTTTACTTCATAGTACTTAACTAGACAGGAATTGTCTCCTTCACTTATTATTGTCTCGGGCAGATTTCTCTTGAGACAAGTGGGTATCATGTGATGTGAAATCTGAGCCAATCAGGAGACATAACGCTTGACTAAATCTCGTCTAAACAGAGATCTCATGAGACTAGCAATGGTATAATTTTCCTAATAAGCGAGAAGGAAATAAAATAATTGGTACTCTCTATTTACAATTGACCCAATTCTTGACGAACGGTAAAAACATTCTCGCACATTCTGGAATAAATATTAAATTGTTAATTAGCATTTTTGTCCCTACATCAGTGTATTTCACTCCTATAACGGTGTACGTTCTCAGTGAGTTGATTCAACCACATGCAAAGTCTTTGGCGGCGAACAATGACAAGACACGCCTTCAGATTGACAAAAAGTGCAGATTGATTTCATGTTGCCCATTGGTCCAAGTACCCACAGACATAAATTAACAATTTTGAATTGTACTAAGCGCAACGCGTATATAAGGGAAAATCTCCACTTCTATCTTTTAATTGATTAATGGACTACATGAACATTACTTGTGGAATAGAGCTAACCCATGCTACCTCTTGGTAAAGATGGCGAGTAGTAGGCGCGGCGGAACGTTTTTAATATTGGGGCGGCCAACTATCCCAGCCAACTATGGCGAGGGTCCAGGGGCGGCCTTTGCCCCGGAAGCAGAGGGCATCAGAGCAATTTTAGTGGCACAGATCCCAACTTGTCATAGACTTAACCAAATAATAATATTTTGGGGTATTATTTTGAGACATGTATTGTATTCTCAGATTTTATTTGACCTATACAGGGACTTCCAGAATAGTTTACCGTTCTATAGTTGATTAATCTGATTTATGTTTTGTCCCACCAGTCACTCTGATCAGGCAAGGATGGGCATTCTTCATTAGTACGTGATAAAGTGCTAGCATTGATATAAATAATAACGGCCCCGCTGACCGCCCCGCCCCCGCCCCCCTTAGTTTCGCCACCCCTTGCGAGTAGCTGTTACAGTGGCGTCCTCTTCCGACAACCTCCGCGGTTGATGGTCGAGCCAAACATTTGCTATGTGTGGGAAATGTCACAGTTTCTTGTTGAATTAGGCGAACTTGCCATTGTAATCCACGAAAAGCCCACATAAAAGTAAAAGTCAAAACATTCTCCGATTGAATTTTGTTTTCTACGACATCCTGCCCAATCTACAGGAATCGTTGTCTTTAAGTAAATTGTCCTGTTAAGATATCCTGTTTCCTGAGAAAGAAGCCCGTAAACTGGCTCTAGGGACTTCTCGTCTTACAGGTAACCCAGTAGAAATGTAAAAGAACCTATTTTGTTCATTTCTTCCAGTAGCTGATTCTAAAGTAATGTAATTGTTTAGTTTATTTGAACATTAAACAAAGACACATAAATATATATATTTGTCTTAAAAATTATCTATCTATAAATACTTACTTTCACATTAAACAAGGTTCCATTGTCCGATATTAAACTTGCTGATACCAGTGAGTTATTATTGCTGTATTTTGGTTGGCATCACATGTACAGAAGTGAAATAATCTCATACTATACCTAAAGCATCAAACAAGCCTAGCTGTAGAAGACGTGTCTATAATTCATATCGGCCTATATAGCGATTTTCAGCATCTTCCCTTTGGTCTCGGTCGCAGCTGGACAGATGTCAAATACGCGGTTATATATCAACGATAAGTAGATCATGTGGATAATTTTCTATCGATATGAAGGAAAACATTTGTCCCATCCTCTGATGGAGGTAAGAAGTGAACCCAATCTGGTCAGATGACTTCATGGATCTTGGATACACGGGCCCTGTATCAGAGTGGAATTCTCAATAAAATAAATGATTAACCAGATAAGTTATTAGTTGGAAAGAGACATCGTTTCGTATGAACTGTGGTATCTGATTACTGAACCACAGCGTGATAAAAGGCATTAGGCCTACATGTAATTCCTAATTCGTTTCTCTACCGCGAAACAACAACAATAAAGACACTCGCGTACATGTCTTGCTATAAGATAAAAAAAACTTGGTATGGATAAAAACTTCTTAGTTTATTTAATAAATAAAAGTCTCTCTATGTTATCATTATGTACTTTCGACTTCTAAATGCCACTTAAAGAAGCTACACATAATGGCCAATGCGGATTACCAATGTTACGTCGTGGAATTGTTTTTTAACCGTTTCTATTATAGTTTTACACCCGATTTCCAATTTCAATATTCCTCGTTGCTTTGTTTTCCCCATAATATGTTCCAAATGATAACCGACTTATTGAATTGGAAGACGTATTTTGTAGCCTTTATTTTCAATAGAGTTTCCGCTTGTGGGTGATAATGGGTACGCGAATTGCCTATACATATCGTTTACGCTTAAGTCTGTCTGGGAATTTTCTGTATTGATGAACGTCCTTCTGAAGCGAAGACTGTACATTTCTCCTTATTGGATTTTACACCGTGCCTTTTCACTCTATCTATTTGTTCCATTTGACTTGGACCGCCGGTGTTCTAGTGTTTGTAAATCACAATAGATGTTTATTGATGCGGTCTTTATTTGTTCGTTGCTTTGTTTGGGTATAGTTAGTGTTTTCTATGATTATATTCTGCTTTGTTTGTTTTTTTTTTCTTCATTGGTTACATTGTACAGTCTTTCTTACGTACACGTTATTTGCCCCGTTTATTTGTTGAGTGTTTGCCATGTTAATTTGGTTTATTACTTGGCTAAGTAATTTAATATTACTATAATTGGGCCAGGATTGAACGTTTAATTCAATGAACTATCGTAAATTTTGTACTAAATAAACAAGAGCGTGCATGGAATATTGTTAGTTTTTCGAAGGACTGTAGACATTTCTACTTCCCTAGTGCATGCCAATTTTCAGCACATCTTCCTATTTATTTTAAGAGTTTTAGTGCCGTAACGAGAGAGATAATTGTCCATCAATATCATTTCCACCGGACACCATCCCATTGATGTGAGAGAGATAATTGTCCGTGAAAATGATTTCCACGGGACACCATCTCGGCTCATCCCATTGATGTATGTTGTCAGGGAAATTTCTTCTGTCCCAAATGAATACATAATTTACATTGTTATTGAGTTGACGTTGGTGAATATTACCGATATTGACGTTCAGTTATTGCATAATAAAGTCAGCCAACTGTGCTAAAGACCCGTCGACCTAATTCCGATTTAATTAAGGTCATATAAAGTACGAATCACTTCTCATTGCTAAACTGTCACCGGAGCTGGTGCATCCGTGGTTACTAGGCTTTTAAGGGTAACTTGTAATGCTGAGACGTAAAAGTCCGATTTAAATTTACTCCATCGAAGAAATGCTCTCAAAGAATATTCTAGAAATATAACCACGGCCTCGACGAGCGGCTAACTGTATTTCATATATTTTACAATATATAGTGTTTTTTACATTTTCACATTCAGCGATAAGTCGTCAAATGAGCTAAATCCTGCAAAACGAACATTTGTTTTAAGCTCAAAATTCAGTCAGTAGACTGTGTTTTACACGTTTTATCTAAGGAGCAGTCGATGGCTCCATTGTGACAAATCTGCAGGGAAAATAAATGTGTAAATATATCATTCGACCGTTTATTCCACTTGCTTAGGTTACACTTCGATGGATGTGATTTTGTCCCGAAAAAGAAAATACAACAACAACAATGTCTACTTTATTTTAAATCAAAATCGCGTAAGTTGAACGAGCTTAATATTGAAGAAAAAATGTTGAAATGTAAATCTGGTTATAGATTTTGCGTATTTCTCCCCAAATCTTTGATAGAGTCTGTGTCTCTTTAAACCTCAGTTTGGTATGATATTGTCCCATAGGAAATTGGCACAAGTGCGATTGACAAGTGACATGTGACAAGGCCGTGTGCAAAAATGTAATGCGATAGCGCTACCATTATTTCCGATAGCCGTATGTGACCTGAGGTCAAATAGCGCCCTGTAGCGTTGAACCTTTTTGTCATTTTAGACAGAGATGCCGGGGTGCACTCGAGCAGCTTGAATTGCTGTCAGTGGGAATAGATAAAAGTGTTTTTGGTATTATATCCCCATCGTGCGGTTAACATATACTCGATTGAAATATATAGCTTAGGTCTAAAATCAAGATTTTAGAGACTTTTTAAGCGCAGGGGATGTTGTTACCAAATGCTTGGTTTACCGTGTCATTCAGAAAATACCAAAGGTTAGTTGTTAGTAGTGTCTCGAAGGATAACTTGCGAACCACAGCAAAAAAAGAACATTCCAGCAGAGCTATCTTAAAGTCCATGACAAATAGATTAAAATGTGTCATTAAGACATCCAATAAATTAATAAATAACCAAGAAACCATCCCAATCAGACTTATTAATAAAGTAATCTGATCCGACGTGTTATTAATTTTATATTATCAATTTAATAGTTATATTATTAATAATTTAACTAAAAAAATACCCCCATATAAATTGTTTTTTAAAAGTTTCATTTTTACACTGCATTATAATGAGCTTTACCGTGAAATAAACTATTTTGTCTAAACGGAAGATAAGTGGATCGATCGTTAACGTCAAAACTTGTCCAAGCCAGAGAAAACCAATTTGAACACACTTCAAACAGTCTTTATGTTATTCCCTGGTAGCAGGATGGATGTCATATGCACCGGTTGTATATCAACGTTAAGTAGATCATCCGGGTATTTTACTAGTGATATGGAAGGAAAACGTTTGTCCCTATCCCCTGACTGCGTTAAGAAGTGAATCCAATCTTGTTAGATGACTTTATTGATCTTGTTAACATAGGTTATATGTCAGAAATAATTCCCCTCTAATCCATATATTGGCTGAAAATATGGATTTAACGGCAGCATTCTGGGAATTATGACATGTTATATCCCAGTTTGGTACCAGACAAAGGCCACATTTTGTACATTAGCTTCGTTTACTTGAACTCGTTGGTTCATATTGGATCCATGTGTGACCAATACGACCCTAAATGTAACCGTGCGATTCACAGGACACCGGGGAAATTCTCTGCTGATAGATTGTGCGATACAAGCCGTGGATAACCATATTAAGTTGACTTAAGGCCATACCCCGCGTATTTGTTTCACATTGGAAGAATAAACAATAACATAGCTGTGTCTGAAGAAGTTGGTTTTACGAAAAGATCATTTCCTTTGAATCTTTTGAGATTCGCTGCAGATATAGAAGCTATACGATAGAAAGTTAAATTTAACTTACATATACATGCAAGTAAAATATCATTGAGTACGATGTATAACCCATCAAACTAACATAACAAATATATTGGATGCTCTTGTCTACAATGAACAATAAACGCTTGGCTTACCGCTCACTTTTTGCTGAAAAAATGATGTCCTTTAAAGACCTTCCATGAGGCACAATACATTATGAGAGGAAATATGCCACATCTGGGTACAACAAAAAAGGCTCTGGGAGCTACTAAAGAGCTGGCTTTTAATCAGAGACTTACTAGAGTTTATCCAAAGAAACGCTACGCTGCCACCAACCATCCTTATATTGATTATGGAGTTGCTTTATGGCAGCGAGAAAACATCAGGGTCTTTTTGGGCCACCATGGTTTATTTTGACGAAAGTCCATTTTAACATCATTTTGACCGGCTTGAATACTCAAGATTACAAACGAAAGTCCATTTTTACGTAATTTTGAACGGCTTGAATACTAAAGATTACAAACGAAATTCCATTTTAACGCCATTTTGAACGGCTTGATTACTCAAGATTACAAAACAAAAGTCCATTTTAACGCCATTTTGAACGGCTTGAATACTCAAGATTACAAAACAAAAGTCCATTTTAACGCCATTTTGAACGGCTTAAATACTCAAGATGACCAACGAAAATCCATTTTAACGTCATTTTGACCGGCTAGAATACTCAAGATTACAAACGAAAGCTCATTTTAACGCCATTTTGAACGGCTTGAATACTCAAGATTACAAACGAAAGTGCATTTTAACGCCATTTTGAACGGCTTGAATACTCAAGATTACAAATACTTCAACTTGACAAAGATCCATTAATCACGTTTTAACTGATTACAAATTGGATAGATGTTGACATAAAAATACAGTGAATTCTTGGTTTTTTTCTTTCTCGGAATGTAAGTGGATTAAAACACCGCGGTGTTCGCCTAGAAACCACATTTTCAAATCTTACATGAATAAAAAAATATAACGTTTAAATATTTATTACAATTGCTTATTACTATATATTTAGATATTATCTATTTTCTAAGAACACATTTATGAATGTTCGCTTTACAACAGAATGTCACAGACATTATTTTCGTCTCATCTGTTCCTTAAATGTGGTTAGCTTTCTAAAGGAGGAAAGAATGCATCTGTAGGGAAGAAATCGCTTCACTGTTTGGACAATCTGTTTGTTTATGAGTTGTTTTGATTGTCAAATTGTCCAGATGGGGATTCGGTTAAGCTTTATATAATATAATTTATCAGCTCTTCTGCCTGATGTTGGCTATCATTGCGACAACTAGAAGGTGGCAGCACCTGTAGATATATTGTATAAATATTTAACTGCGCAAATGATGCTTAAACTGTCATTTCGAATTATTGCGTTGTTTACGTCCATATAAATAGCATAGTTAAAACACTTAGACCTAAAACAAAGACAAAATTTAACAAAATAGTAACAAGTCTAATACTAATCGTACTTCGATGCACCGTTCACGGGATCGAGTCAACCATCAGGCATAGGAAGAAGTCACACGATGTGGCTCCGGCAATCGCTGTGGTGTTTTTTACGAGGTTTCTTCTCGGTTTACCACCATTATTAGGCAAGAAACCGTGTAAAGTGGACAGTCCGTCGTCATGTAAGTGGATACCCTTGAGTACGACGATAAAACTCAATCAAACAAACACGCTAAACATATCATTTCACGCATTCGTTTATCTTGCATATCATAATTTATCCAGATATCATAGTGAATATATCTCTGAAATTCTCAGTAGTATTCTCATTTTATATCTGTACACAACCGAGTGTAGATTATTCCCTATCTAAAGGGCTAGATTTGTCGAAGCCTTTGTTAGATCATACAAAATGCAACACAACTTCCGTTGCAGAGCGGAAGTGGAGTTAGTTTGTTTATCGGAGTCCGTAGGCACTGGGTGACAAAAACTCCAGATTGTCAACTAGCAGACGATAGCATCAAAGTAATCACTCCTGAAGGCACAATTTCTTTAAGTCGTTTTTTGTTTGCAAAACAATGTTGAGGGAAAAACGGACCACAAACAATGTATTGATTCCTAAGCATAAACAAAACGTTACGACGTCGCCAATCAAACTATGTTTTTTTAGTTAAAACTTCTTTTTTTAGCCAGTCACCTGATAATATCGACAGAGCATATATGTGAACTCTCTGGTTATTGCGACAAGTGCGATTAACACGTAAACAGTATAAAGGCCGTATGCAAAACTGTAAAACAACCGTGCTACCGTTTGCAGCATTTACAATGTTGTTTCCAGTTTTCACATCGAAAGTTGTTATCATATTTTACTCATAGCATTGTTTGTATGTACGCTCTATAAGCTGCACTTGATTATAAACATTTTACTGACAAAGTCACAATTTGGCACTTAGATTAAAGCGCTTCTATTTGTGAGTAAGGAAGTTTAATGATCCTCCCCAAGTGTCATTTTAAGGACTGTTTTTAAATATTGAACGTCAAACAATTTTCGCAAAAACCGTAGTTTAGTATTGAAGTGTTACCCTGTATGGTAATTTAAGGGCACTTAGATAGAATAGATTAAATTTGTGAACAAATATGCGTCTGTACTACTTTTCATGTCTGCATTATTCATTCTGTAAAAAAAAACACCACAACGATATAAAACATGATTGAAATACTAATCAAGATTCAACGAAACAGAAGAAGGTTATTTGAAAAGACATTGATCCTGCGTGTGACATTGACTAAATGGAAATCTAAGCATTTTGAATAACAATGCCGCCTCGTTGTACACAATAATAATTTCGTTGTCAGCATTTATTTGTTATTCTCAAAATTGAAATCTGAGAGTTGTCGCATCACAATGCATTAATCACTTTAACACCTGGGCTCTGAGCGATAGTTGGAGCACATCAGATAATTTCAATTTGAATTAATACTGTTTGATATATTCGGGGTTATTGTTGTCAAAACCATATTAGATCATTTAAAATAGGACACTGGAGCCACATTCTACTGAATTGTTTACTCGAGATTCGAGTGCATTGTTAATCGGAACTAGTATCGGCCAGGTCATGGATGATTTCAACTATTTAATATTGCACAAAAAGTACGATTTATTTTTAGCAATACTTTGGTTGCAACAATAATTATACACTACTCTTTCGCCTTTCTCGCTATATTTAAAATTATATTGATTTTGCCTTCGGTCATCTCTCCAGGATGGGCAGGGCAAACGAAGAGCAAAGATGTTGTGTACCAGGAAATTGCCACCACTGCGACTGACAAATGGCCAGTGACAAGACCGCATTCCAAACTATAACACGATAGCGCTGCTATTATATCCGGGTGCCTTCCGGGAATTGTGTCAAAACAGGCGCTCTCTTCCCGTGACTTTTTGGGAAGTCATCGAAGATCGGTTTGTCCGTCCTCCGGCATTCAAAACGTCGCTGTCAGTCACAGATTATCAGCGTACTCTTCAAGAGACTCTCTGCATTCTCCACTTCCATTACAGGCGGCTAGAAATTGTTTCTGAAAGCCCATCAAAAACACTTAAGGCGGACAATATACTGTTCCAGATAGTATTAAAATAACCGACAGTTTTCGATTTGGCCAAAATAACCACATTGTATCGAGAGTTAATTTGATGAAATTAAACCCAACACTGATTGTCAGAAATATAATGCTACCAGAACAACAACGTTATGTAGGTATATTGAAAACAAACTGAGAGATATATAACATTTCTAGCAAACTGTTATTATTAAGACATTGCTATACATATGTGGAAGACAATTTGTGAGGATTCCGACTTACGATTTTGATTAAAGTGGAATGTAAATTATCTTCTTTGCTAGACCTAAAGTGTTGTTTACGGAAGATTAACACAGGTTGCCTGTGAAATAAAATTTCGACTTGTATATTGGCTTTATAGCATTATGGCAAAGAAACATTAATTTGCGAACATTTCATAGTCTTTAACGGAATTACTGTAGTCTGTTTCCATTCCTCTACAAGACATTCAAGAAAGAAAAACACACACACGCACATTGACATAAAACCAGAACAATGGATCTCCGTTGAATAAATGCAATTTAATCATCCAGATTTTATATTCACCAAGGCAGCAGGAGATCTTGTTTTTATATTCAAAACAATGTTATTGTGGAATGGTTGTGAGCTTGCGCCAGAAATCACGATGTCTGCTGAAACAGCTGTGTGTTACACATTAATACCATCAGCGTTAATAGGCGACGTGCTGGACTTATCCCTGCATTTCGTGATCCCCAAGCTCCCATTGTTGCTAAACACATAATTATACATTTTTCCCCTAGATACGATAATCAGTACGTAAGTACGTCAAGGTCATTGAGGAAAAAACTCACTAGAGTATCGCTGGCCATACGATCAAAATGTGCAGAACTTCACTGTGATTTAATTTAAAACAGCAATACATAATTTTGATAAGTAGCTCTTTTAACATTCTCAATCGCGCTCAAACCCTATCTGTTTTGTGACATAAAGGTATGAAAGTCGGACTCACTTCACAAAATGTCCCTTCACACTTATAAAACTATACAACCAGAAGAAAGTTGCCAACCCACGAAATTAATAGGGAATTGAATAAGACTTCGATGATTTTCCTATAACTCATGTAACCTGTTAAATTGGACAGGCTTGTTGCTGAATCCATTATGTCGATGTTTTGTAGCTAGCTAGTCTTGAATTATACCTAGGCTCATTGTTTGATTCCAGTAAAATGTCACCCCGATGACTGGGCAATAGCAGTTGTTTATCTGACAGTAGTTCACTTAACTTTATTATTTTCTGACCAGCTTAAAACATCGATACAAAAGGAATGTAGGTTATTCCACATAGAAAGGCTATCTTTGTTGAAAGCTTTTTCTGCATCATATAAAATACAACACGACTTCCGTTGCAGCGCGGAAGTAACTTTGGTTGTCTACGGGCACTGGATAAGAAGACCTAAAGTTTCAGCGACCTAGTGGACGATTGTATCTAAATAATAACTCCCGGAGGCAAAATTTCAGAAAATAAACTCTAAAGTTATTTTTGTTGAAGAGTTAAATATATTTTTCATGTCGTTGCGCACATTTCTGGTATGAAGAGAGCAAATATGGTGCCTGCCGAGAAAAAGTTGCGTGTGAACAGTGACAAGAACAAATTGTGAAACTATTGTAGGGTAATTTAAAAGCTGTAGAAACTATTGGTATAGCGAAAGGTGGAAATGGAAGTTTCCTGATAACATTTGTATACAATGGTTTCCAATAATTGGTGAAGAGAATGTGGAAGAGGAAGGCAAATTGTGGCGATTCTTACTACTATCTATGTTTATGTAATGTACTTACATAATTAATAACCAAACGTCCGTATAAAGAGTGCTACAAACAACACTGGCAGCCTGGTTACTTTGAAAATCCGTGTAATAGTGAAGTGTTACGCTGTGTGCTTATTTAAGGGCATTGTGTTAAACCAGATATAATTTGTGAATAATTCTGAGTCTGTAACAATATAAATTGATCATGTAACGATCATTGTTCATTCCGTCAAAAAAATCCACAGATCTAAAACATGATTGAAGTACGTATACAGAATTCCACGTAGCAAAATAATGTCATACGTAAAGACATTAGTAGTTCGGATGACAGTGACCAAATTGGCAAATACCTATTTTGAATGACAATGGCGTCTCGCTGTACACAATGATAGTTTCTTTGTCAGCATTTATATTCAACAGGCATCCGAGCACATAATTTCTAAATTGGATTGTGAGACTTTTCACATTATATATCGAATTAATACCTGGGCTCTGAATGAAAGTTGGAACACATCAGCCATTTTAAGTTCGGTTCAATGCTTTCTTTGTTAAAAACACAGTGTCTGTTGTAGAGCAGCATTACCATGCTTTGTTAACAAAATACCTGATGTAGTGATTTACCGGATCTTATATATCAGCTATCTTACGGATGGTTTCAGCTATATAATATCTGATAAAAGAACGACATATTATTATTTGCAGTATTTTGGTAACAACATAAATCATGCACTACTGTTCCGCCTTTCAAACTTTATTTAAAAGTATATTGATTTTGCCGTCGATCATCTCTGCAGGACCCTCCAGGCAAATCGGAGCAGAGATGTTGTCTTCCAGGAAATTGCCACCAGTGCGATTGACAAGTGGTCAGTGACAAGAAAGACCCCGATCTAAACTATCACACGATAGCGCTGTCATTATTCTCTGTGCCTTCTGGGAATTGTGTCAAAACAGGCGCCCTCTTGCGGTGACTCATTTTAGCAGCCAACGAACATCGGTTGGTCTGTTCCCTAGAGTCTTCACAACTTCACTGTCAGTCACAGGTTATCAGCGTCCCTTTTCAAGAGACTCTCTCTGTGCTCCACTTCCATTACACGCGGCTAAAAATTGTTTCTGAAGCCCATCAAAAACACTTAAGGCGGACAATATCTTTGTTCCAGATAGTATTAAAATAATGAACAGTTTTCAATTTGACCAAGATAACCACAGTGTGACCAGAGTGAACTTGATTACATTGCACCCAAGTCAAATACTCTCATCCACGGCTATTGACTAAAATAAATGCAATTTTAACAGTACAAAATTCGTATGTTGGTACGTAGATAACAAACTGAGAGATATATCACATTTCTTTCAAATTGGTGTTACTAACAAATGGTTAAACATAAGTTTCCACCTCTCCTCATGTTAGTCAATTTACACCTGATGACAATACAGGCATATGTATCGAAACGTTGTGTTCTATCACAAAACAAGAAGTGGTT
>JAQQZZ010124136.1:0-21136 GCA_030265115.1 Mopalia vespertina
CATATTAGCCCACAGCATGGACATCTACATAGAAGTTGCCTCCCCTCCCTGACTCCACTGGTGCACTGGTGAATGCCCAGATTTCTTTCGCAGTCTAATTAATATAATTGAACAGTTTATTGCTTCACTATACATGGATTGCTGGATAACTAAATGTGTACAGACAGTTTCTTTGCTTTGATTAAATTCATATAAGAATTCTGACCAAAAATGTATATATTCAGAACAAAAGACGAATAAGTTTGTAAAAAAATCTATTACTGAGGTATCCGAACTACACAAATAGCTGCAACGACAATGCCTCCGATGTTTTATCCTCTAAAAACACAAACCAGTATCTGTTAAATATCGCCACCTATATAAGCTTATATATATTATCACTTATAAATGTATAAAGGTCAAGTTTAAAATTTCAACGAAAATACGACTTTAACTAATAACGTCACAAGCTTTGGATATAGACGGTAGTTATTTTAAAAACCATATTGGATTGCCATTTAAAAGGCCTATACAAATGAAATAAGACACAGTTGACATTGAGCTGGCATATGACCAGTACTGTTCACCTACCTATATATACTTAGATCGCCACAACGATCATGTGATAAATAATTGTACGAAAATAGTTAATACACATTTGATAGATAAGTAGGTTACATGATTGATAGCATATAGTCTAATTTGATATATTGAACAGTGTAAAGTGGTTGTCTTGATATTTCGTGTGTTAAATGGCGTACCATCAGAAAGGACCTATTATTTCGAGTTGTTTGATTTCACAAATAGGCTGACATCGTTGCGAATTATAAAGGTGAGACTATAATTTTGATGAACTGTTGTTACAAGAATCTTCGGCTGTTGACCCCTGATTGTATCGGTTTCGTTTGCTCATGTATAATGAACAAATTGGGGATTATATTAATAACTTAACCCCCGATTAACAATGATTGAGCGAGACCTCTTATTAGATCGGATTGTTGTCATCTGCCCCGGATATCTCCAGACATCTTTAACAGATTGACTTTACTTGCGCAATACCGGCATCATTTGAGTCTTTTCTAGCAGTGATAGTGCATTATTCTTAGCGATATTTTGAAAAACAGTAACTATTTCATATATGAAACTTTTTTATCATCGAGGATCACAGTCGCCTAGCTTGTAAGTGTTTGAAAGTAAATAAAATACGTTTTATTGTTCGTATTTATAAAGAGTGTAACACATTATCATTCGAGAAGAACAAAAAATAAGTAAATATTCTAAAAACTATTCAATCGTCCTGTCTTGTCTTTAGACAAACCCATTTATTAAATTTTTGAATCTTTAATATAAGGTTTACTTGCGAATAAATCCACATTTTATTAAATTTTGATGTCTGCTTATTTTGCATTTACTCTAATGATATATGTGTCACACACTTTATAAATACGACAAAAACAATCCCCAAACTATTATCAACTATGAAACACATACAAGGCTTATTCAACTTGAGGATCAAGTCGAATAAGCATGCAAATAATAGCATATATGTAACCTTGTCCCACAAAACCAGAAACACGCAGAACAATGAAACTTTATGATTTTATGGAACTGTATATAGATATATATATAGATATATAGATGCATGAATTCACCTATTTGTTTATAGATAACATGGCTGTCTAGCCTTTGGAAACAAGGTATATATTTTTTTATAGTAGAGTAAGAAGATTGTGCTTGCCACTATATATGTTGAATATGTCAACTGCGAAGTTAAGCCTTATTCGTGGCATCATTTTCATTTGGACATTCATTTGTTAAATTAATAAATTTTGTAATCATTTCTTTTATTTCATAAATTGTTGATGATAGTAAATCGACTGGAGAATGTCACTCAAACGCGGGACCTCGAGTCCCTCCCTATGTATTCACCGCACACAGTCTCGTCCCCGGACCCCTTCAATCATCAGGTATATCAGCGAGGGCAGACAGATGAACGGTCCGTTAGACAGCGGGCGGATGTCCGAGGTGAGGGTGGCGTACCACCGGTCAGAAACACCCACCCAGCCACCGCTTCCACCCAAACCACCCACAGAGAAATCACCTTTGTTACAACACAATACACCAAGGTATATGCTTTTCGTTTAATGACCATATGTAATCAGATTCTGAAAGGTCTGATTTGATAGATTGATTGACATGTATTTAAGCCACGAGTTTGCGTACTGTAGTCTGAATGCTGTCTGGATTAGCTCGCAAGGTGTGTGGCATCAGTCCTGCTCCAACAAAAACAAAAACAACGCGAGTGTTGATTTATTTGTTTGATCTATCAGCAATGTAACGTACAACGTAAACACAAGAAGGCATTGGCGACGATCCATGTTTAGTTCAGTCTCGTTTATATGAATTCTCTGTTTAGAACTTTAATCAATTATAGACAAACTCGATCGTACTATGCGACTTGTAATCTCTTCACTAGAATATATATCTGTACTCAACTGTATATTGCTTATTATGTTTTCAATAAAATATACAGCGTTGCTAAGTAATGAGAGATCGCCAATCGATGCACAAAACACTGCCAATCATTCATTATGTTAAGTTACTTGGATACGAAACGAAACAGATTTTTAATTCAAATCAAAAAGGACAAAATTTAGATGTCGAAGCACATCATCTGAAGTATAGAATCTTTAAAATAAGCAAAAATCCAGTGTGCTGCACGCGAACAAAAAAAACCCTTATCAAGGAATGTGTTATCTGTACTTAAACGTTTTCTCAACAGACGACAATCTACGGTGGAAGAAAATGACGAAAGTGACTTGAAGGTGATGTCAGCAGAAAGAACAGGTCGACTCTCTGCAATTCTCAATCAAGTTAAATTGGTAGTACTTCTCGGGTTAGCGGCCACATCATTTGTAAGTATATATTCCTTACATCTGTTTAAATGTTGTAAAAGAGGACAGTCGATCTACTGTACCTTTATGACAGTATAGGCCTACAGGGTTTCCTTCATTAAATACTATATTTATCCAAGAAATGATCATTGTGAAACATTTGAAGTAAAAACTTTCAAATAATATAGACTTAATCCTCTTTTCGCATTCTGATGGTACTTTGTACCATTATAGTTTTTCTTGGGAAAGTGATGATTTAAATGATTTATTTACAAATATACCAGTTGTCAATGATTATAAGCAATAAAACCCCATTGGAATCTGAGACGTCGGTTTTACTTTCGACATTCCTGTAATTCCTGATTCTGTAACTGATCATTAAAGCGTAACTTGTGAATCACAGAGAAATGTCGCCTGCTTCCTACAAATCTGAATAACCGAATGCGGAATACATCAAGTTTCCATTGTAATTTTCCGCATAGTCAAATCAATAAATTTTATTTGACTTTGCTACTTTCATTTTGGAATTAAACGTTACTGATAAAGAGACATATCTGTCGAAATGTTTTGAATTCCGATTAATTTCATCCTAGTCCAACAGACACGTGACATCATTAAATGTTGACAAGGTTAACTGACAGCAAAATTTACCAGTCGTATTGGAAACTGACATCTTTGATTGACATGTAAAACGAACATGTCTTCCATTGCTACCAGTGAATCGTGTTGGCTAGTTCAAATCTTTATTTACTTTAAAATGTCGATAGAAGATGTCATGCTATAATAATTATGTAGGTAACTTCTAAATAACTTTAAATGACCCTTCATCGTCATCTGGTAACTAGGATATGGATTTGCGAGCCTGTTTCAACCTTAACTGTTTATCTTCTGGAAATACTTGTTGCATTTTGTTAGATGTAAAGAAATATTGAAGTGAATCTATATGTAACCTTCTCATCGTTAATTATCTAATTTCTTCAGATTGTGATTATGATCCACCCTGAGCTGTCATTGGAGAGATATCAGATCAGTCTGGACAACGAACGCCCTCAAGGTATAGAAACACCTACAATTTATACTGTTTTATTTCAAATCGATTAATTGATTTTTTGCTTGTTGGTGGCGCCGCCTTTCTGCTTTATATTCGAATTACTTGACTATTAATAAGATATTAATTTAAGTGTAAAATTTTCATTGGTGCTAGTTGAATTTTTTATTAATGCTGAAACGTAGATCATAAATTGTTCGCCCATACACAAACAAAGGTTTAATTGGTCATCTGTATTTGTTATACAGACCCAGCTAACTATGACGGAGTTTTCGGAATGATTTTCTGGTATAAATTATTCGAATTGTTGATCCACTGAACATCTTGACATGATAGAGCAGTAAAAAAAACTCCGACAAGATGCATTTTGACGTTCTCAATATTTCGACTTTAATCAAGTCATCATTAGGAGATAATATAACGTAGATCTACAAAGGAATAGCAATTGTATATATGTTTATTGTAGGGAAATACAATTTTGCTAGCCTCAAACGGGATTTGAACTCGGGCCTCTGACTAGCAGGGCAAGCGATCTAAACGACAGAGTTACAAAGGCTCAATAGCTCCTGGGATTACAATATGTATATTGTAATGCCAGATAGCACATATATTTACAAATATGAGATACCAGAAACACAGCATGGTTTCTCACAAGGTACATTTCATTACCTCCTGCTGGTGGTTTAATTAAAGTGGAAATATTGAGACTGTCAAAATGTGTCTTTTCAGAGTTTCTTCAGTGCTCAATGTTTCTTTGTAGTAGATTTTACTTGTCGTTTATTAGACATACTACGAAACAAGTATAATGATAAGTTATATATTTAAATAAGAACCGTACCAGTCTTTCACGATACATAATGAAAAATATATCACTTATATGACGGGACGTAAAGACCATGTTAAGCAGCAATACTTCTTTCTCAAATCTTACACGTCAACGGACAGGATTTGAAATATATGGACTGATATGAATAGGATAGAGGTTTAACGGGATGAATTATATGGACAATGACGGTTGGGGCTGGGGGATATAGGCTATAAAGCCCCACCCTATCAAAGCCTTAACCCCAAGGATTAAAAGCGTTAAAATCGGCTGTAGAAAATGGGAAATATGACTGTATACATGATATGGTAAATGAGAGGCTGTTTTCGTAGCCTCTCGGGTTTTCATCTCCCCTTAAACCGCATCCCCGCACACCACAACATCTCCTACTGGAATACGTCTTGGAGAGTAGAATACTTAGTTCTTAGAAATAAAAATGTAGGTAAAGACAATAAAGATAGGTAGAAAGCTAAATTGTATGGGTGAAATATTGTGATGGTTGTCTCGTTCACATGTGCTGGTCAGTTAATCATTGGAAACAAAATAGCTTGCATTTTTTAAAAATATATCTGAATGAATGTAAAGAAACTATAATCTACAAGATTAATCAACCGTGGATCGTTGAAGCTGTGAACACTGCTTGTACTGTATTTAATATTTTACGTTAAAATGATGTGTTGTAGCCATCGATTTGTGGAAGAAGGGAGATACGTTGATTGAGTTTATAATCCATGCGCCTGTTCTTGAATCTGTGATCGCGAACGAGACGATGAGAGAAAAGATGCCCAAAATATCGATCAGCATTAACTCTTCAGAGGTAACAGAAAAAAAACAGACCATATAATTATTTGTTTCTTTCAATGTTTGAAAAACCATCCAGGACAAGAAACATATGACAAAATAATCAATGGCATTAATATAAAAACACGCACCTGTTAAATCAATTGTATTTCATTACTGGTGAAAATAACGCCCTTGACCAGTCGATATAACGTGGGCAGTGATTTTCCCTAAGCCATCCACCCCTTTTTGTAAGTTCCTAACAAACACAGCCAGCATACTAATTTCAAGTGGTAAAACAGCCAAGCCAAAGTGCATTTTGCTGTTAACTTCAATGACTCAAATCTCAATCGATAATATTACAGGAAAACCAAATCAAAGCCTTCATTACTTGCCAGTCTATAATTAGAGAGTTAAGCTCAAGTTACCGAAAGTTCGACCGATAAAGGTAATGAGTTAATTTTGTTGCCAGGCATAGAAGCAGGTGGAACACGCACCTTGATTTATCCAAGTTTACTGTGTACCATGTGGTTTTCTGTATGGTGTAGTGGGGGTGTGTTATTGTTTAATACCAAGAAAATTTGCCAGCAATTACAAGCAGAATTATAAACCATGAAACGTAGTTTTTATATACAAATACATACACAATACATAGATGACAATTTTCCAAGATTTGTTAACATCAGTCCACAGCATACAGGTAATATAAATATTATAGACAACAACACTAAGAAAGTGTTATCCCAAAAATAACGAAAATACTAGAAAAATACTTTCTAAAAGACACAAAATTATTCAATATAGACAACTATATAACATTATCTCCTTCAACAACAGAAAAACAAGTATCAAAGAGAACCTTGAATAATACATGTACTTTAAATAGGGTTGTTGTGTGATCATCCTAGAGCATTTCAACAAATCTACCGCTATTTTACCATAAAGTAAGGAAATCATGTGGTCATAAACATTCATTTTTCCTTAGATATACTTCAAATTTAACCATTGTCAGTAATATAAATATATTCGACTGATGCATTCTATCTAATGTGTATGTGTAAATTCACAATCGTCTATTTGTTTTTTCTAGCCTTGGATTCTATATTTGGACGAAGAAGCTTTAAAGAATGGTCAACATCATAAATTTCAACACGAATTCACGTGCTGTTTCTCTAAAGATGGGTTAGTCGTGTTTTTTTGTCCATCATAATGTTCTTATCCGTGGAACATTTGAATAAATCTTAAAGACCACATAGGAGAGGCAGATGTATAGGATTGGGTAAAAAATATGAGTAAAGTATATGAAAAAACTTTTCCCCTCGGTGGAGCGAGTTATTCACAAAGAATGACTGGTAATAATTTTATCGGTTGGATGCACACAGAACAGACTACTAATTTTAAAAAATAATGGCACATAAATAGCCAAGCGTAGAAATGCGGAAGGATATGATATGCGAATCTTAGTCGACCGTATATAGACCGAGACGACAAAGTAGTTTTAAACTAAGTCTTCATTTTAAAAATTTGAAAATGATTCTTAAAATAAGTCTAATAACTATTCCAACATTTAACACGAAATTTAGCTTATCGTTTGAAGTTGGGAATTAATAATAGTTCATTTTGGAGACAGCCTTTGGCAAATTTATACGACCAGAAAGACGGGACTTCTACTGTAAATAGTGCACAATTAGAAAGATTCCCCTTGGTAGCAACATTTGTGGAGTTTTACATCACTAGCAGTATAGTATCAGCCATGTAGTCGGCTCCGTCAACAAGTCTTCCATGTACGTAACAAACAATATTGGTAACTGCGCGGTCAAGGTGGCCGTTATTTACGACTGGCGATTTGGTGATTGAAGTAGGTTCGAGTTCCCCTTGGCGAATAAGCGTGCATAAGTTTGCAAGAACAAAATTTGTTCAAAGTAAGAAAGGGATTACAAAATAACAAGAATATACTAGACATTTTAGTTTTATACGAGGTAAACATGAAATAATTCGTGGACATATTAGCTTAACTTGATAAACACTACATTTTGTGTCTTATAAATATTTGGTTTCTTTGTTCCAGTGGAAACTACAAGATCGTGTTCTCTACAGACGTGAACATGTCGATTCCTTTAGTGTTCAGCTATTTCCCCGTGAATCCACTCGTCAAAGAACAAGTGTTGTTGGCAGCTGTGATTCTAGTGTTGGTCTATGTTCTGATAATATTCGACGTAAGTATTGATATGAGGAGATACTATAAAATAAAATAAATGCAACTCTGAATATTGAAGTAGACATAGAGATACCGAAATATAGAATACCAAAAATGACTGCAATATTCGGAGTTGCATTTATTTTATTTTATGGTAAGTTGATCTGTGGTCGTAATTCATTTCGGGATATTATGATGTGCAACTTCTGGGAAATTATCGTAGCATTGTTATAACGTCTCTAAATTTTGATAATGCTTGATTAAGTGAAAAGGCACATTTGAAGGCTACATTGATAACACTCTAAACATTGTAAAGCATATAGGCTTTCAGTTGTGTGTTATTACCTTTTACTCTGAACGTCAAGTGAGAAAAAACTTCTTTAAATATTCTATATATGTTCATCTTTATACCATTGTTGGACAAACATTAAAATGATCTGAGATGTTTGTGCTTAAATTAAAACTGTTCACTCTAATTATCATGCTTTCAGCTGGTTCATCGCACTGTGGCTGCTTTACTGGGTTCAATGGCGGCGATTTCTGTCCTTTCTGCTCTTAATGAGGTATTCATATCTTTTTTATTTTGTTTTACATCAATCTTTTGTTGATATCTTATATTGTAAGCCTACATAAGTTATCCTTTGTGTTGCTTCCAAAAATATGCTGGTTGAGTACGTTGGTTTCAGAGTAACGTGTCACGAAGCTATCTAATCCCACTAAAACAACACTGTGTTATCTTTATATAACAACTACAGCACAGAAAACCAGGAGAAGATCCCTCTGCTGGCATTCGAACGCGAGACATTGGCGATAGATAACTAATATCAATGCATTCTTAAATTGCTATGTATCCCACATTCTGCCACATATTTCTTGATAACAGATATAATAACACTCGAATATGTTCGGAGTGTTCGCAGCTTAACTTTTACTTAAAACAAAGCACAACTGGTTTAACTTCATTGTACTCGCAAATGAGGGAACAATGAGGCGCTTTAAAATATATGATTTTTGATAACTGATGCCTATGTACAAATGAAGACATAAATTAATATCTGGTTGTTTTGTTTGAATCTTAGAGACCTAGCCTGGAGATCATAATGAGTTGGCTTGATGTCGAAACCCTCGCTCTGTTATTCGGAATGATGGTTATTGTTGCTATATTTTCTGATACCGGATTCTTTGACTACTGTGCCCTTGTGGTAAGATGAGCTCGAAAGGCATATATTGGTCTCCAAAGACAAACATGCACGACAAGCACGCAAGTAGTTGCTTCGCTCGAAAATCTACATAAATGTCTTTTCAACGAAATATCCGTTAAGAGATTTAACTATGTGATAGATAAAATTGGTGATTGGCTCATTTCTGATTGTTATACATTTGTACTTTATTTCGCTATTTTCTTTTTTGATATAATCTTATTCTCAGTCGGTTCCAATGTAAGTAATAATTGGAAAACTTTCAGAAGTTTGACATAAGTTTAAGCTGTAAAGGTTTGAGGCTGGGTATTCTATCATGGAATGTAAATTGCCAAACATAAAGTTGTGTGATATTGTTTGTTTGGTTGATTAATGTCGTGCTGGAGGCTATTTTACTCACATGACGACCGCTATTGACGGAGCTACGGGGGCCACTGTCACAAAATGTCGTACTACAACAATATGTCGCGGGATAAAATGTCGTCATGTTAAACTATAGGCGTAAAAATGTTGTATGACAACAAATTTTAATCTCTTGCCAAGTCGTTATGGATTGATATTCAGCGTTTCTTTTCACAGGCCTACAAACTTGCTAAGGGTCAAATCTGGCCTCTGATTACTCTCCTGTGTGTGTTCTCAGCGGTAGTGTCCGCATTCCTAGATAACGTCACCACGGTTTTACTACTCACTCCCGTCACCATACGGTATGTCATACACGTTACCTTAATAAAGTTTACTATATAACATTTGCTTCAAAAGAAACAAATATCCTTCTTCTCGGGACTATACCTGGTTGAAAGTTTTGCCCGCAAAAGTATCATTAAACTATGTGTTTATTATCCATATGAACATTGTGTTTGGCTTAAATGTGTACCAAAATATTGTAGATATATAAAATTCTCTGCGAATGATTTTGTCAAAATTTATAAACACTGTCAATGACACCATGTTTGATTGCCGGACTGCTATATAGTTATAAAGCCTTTACTATGCCGCTAAGAATATGTATTTATTGTAGATAAAAACACTTTTAGAATATATGTATGGTTCAGCCTACAATAACCTATGATCAATTGGATTTTAACGCACTTCTTAAGGGTACATGTAATTCGCTCTTACAGAACAAGTGTTAAGAGTGTGCTCTGTTAAAACATCAATGTTCTTGAACTGCATTGCTAAGTACCAGCTAATGACAGCGTGACTATTAACCATATTAACATTCTGTGGCTGTATGGCTGAAGGAACAAGTGCTTCCTATGAATAGGTCATACTAACGGACTTCTAAGAATAGATTTATTTATAGGATCAAACATCTGGGAATTTATTGCGACGAACTCTAGTTACCATTGAATTAATTGATTTATGTTTTCATTATAAAAGATTGTGTCAAGTACTGGATTTGGACCCACGTAAGATCTTGATTGCTGAGGTATTGTTTTCCAACATTGGAGGAACAGCTACAGCGATTGGGGATCCTCCAAACGTCATCATCGTCTCGGATAAAGATTTGGCTGCAAAGGTGGGCTGCAGACTGTCTTTTGTCCTTTTCTTATTTATCAGACTTTATTGAGCTTTCCCGATGTTCAGTTCTGTGACTTATCGTATGACGCAAAGGCATGTGGTAAAAAAGTCAATATGGTAACAATCAGATGTTAAATAGGGCCTTCTATTTCAGGTATAATAACACCCGGGTGCTTATTTATATCCAGTTTTAATTCGGACTGTAACTAAGGTTCTTTATTATAGGTAAATTCAGATAAAAAATCCCACGAATTACATTACTGGGTGGCTATAGTTTATGAACATAACCTACGGGATATTAAAAATCTAGTTTTCAGGAAGCGCAGCCTTTCGCCCTATGTTATTTATCGTTATATCAATCATTGTTTTGAGTACGAGTACCAACTCCTTTGTCATGTATCTATACGTTTTGACAATCATTTGCTCTCAGAGCTATTTGCCTTATGGCTAGGGGGGAGTAGGCTTGAAGCATAGTCATGCTTCCAGTGTTATGGGAACATAATTATTCCAACAAAACAATTATGTATAAGATTTCATATTACAGTGACATTATATTACATTACATTATATTGTCATGTTATATACCTCTGTGGATAAAGGACATTGCCGTCGAAATCCCAATGGAACAGCGTTAAACAATAAACAAACAAAAAATGAATCAATGAATCAATGAATATCGATCGATAAATCAATTGTTTTTTTCTGTTCATAGGGTATCAATTTTTCAATGTTCACTGAACACATGCTTGTCGGTATAATATTTGTGAGTGTTGCTGGTTATGGACTCTTACGACTTTTCTACCGGAATGTTTCACAGCTTCAAAACCAAGATCCGCCAGAGATAACAGGTACTGTGAATTCATAATGTTACCACCAATCCATACTTATACGTGTCATGACAAATTTGTTATTCAATTAAGTTATTTATGTTCCCCGTATAATACAAACAACAATCACAGCCTTTGAAATAAACCAATCCTTGGAATGCTTCTTTAAAACGTTAAGCTATATGTGGAATATGTTTTACTATAGAAATGTGGACAAGCTCTTTACCGTGTTAGCTGATAACATAAACTATATACTAAATGTGCCCAGGTATAGGGAAGTACAAACTAAATAATGTGGTATTGACTTACGAGTTAAAAGCATTGTGAATAGAAATCAAATGTTGGAGACACCGTATACCATACGTCTGAATAGTGAAATGAAGTACTGAACAATTGACAACAGTTAAAAAGTTAAACTAAGTCAAGTTTGAAGCAAATTGTAATTGAATATAATTAAATGAAACTAAGTCATATGGCCACTTGATATTATTTGAATATTAGAACGAAGTGTCGAAGGCAGGGTAATAAATACTGATTGAATAATAAAATGAAGTCAAGTGTGAAAGGTAATGAGAACGAATTGAAGAGCGAAATAAAGTAAAGATTTGAAGGCAATGGATACGAATTGAATACTAATTATCTAATGTGACGTAGTCAAGTGTTTTAAGACTTGACTACGAATTGAATAGTGAGATAAAATCTAGTTTTGAATAGACATTGAATAACGAAATGAAATCAAGTGTTGAAGGCGGTGGATACTAATTGAATAATGAAATCAAGCGAGTAGAAAGCCATGGCTACGATTTAAGTTATGAAAGGAAATCAAGCGTTGTAGTCAATTAATTGAATCAATTAATCGATAAATTAATCAATCAATCAATAATGGAATAAAGTTAAGTGTGGAATCAAGTTGATATATGGTTTGTATAGTTGTGTTATAGGATCATGGTTAGTGCAATAGATAAATGGATTCGGATCTAAGTCGAATTTGTCGAATTCTTTATTACCAGGGATTTTAATAAGTTGCTGACGGATTCAAATTCTTCTATTGTCAGAAATGCGCCATGAGATCGAGCAGTGGCGTCGAGCAGCCAATCATATTGCAGCGGCTACACGGGAAGAAAGTATGGTTAAAGCTCTACTCCTTCAAAAAGTGGCTACATTAGAAACGCTCATGAGGAACAAAATTTACAAGAAAAAGTAAGATTTGTTGGAATGAATAGTAAAGCAGGAGATAATTTTACTTTGGTTCTGATTAATCTGGCAATAGATTATTATAACAAACGAATATCTTTACTGAATTATACATTGGGAAGTCATGACACAAATGGTCGTATATAAACTGACGATATTCTCTTTTTAAATCAATTGATTTTTTTTCTCAACAAGTTATCTGAATTATTGTGCCTTTAAAAGTGAAAATATATATTTTATTGACAGAGCAAGTGATACACAGGATTTCCAAGCGAATATAAAAGATTTGGAGCAAAAGGTATATCGTCTTAATATTTAAACAAGTGTTGAAAATTGAGAAATTGTATAGAAAAAGGTTATGCAATAGAACAGATTCCGACAATAAGTCTCCCAACAATATTTTAAACTTGAAATGAAAATATCTTATAATGAATAAAACAAAGCTATCGTTCACTTTAAAATGTTTACGTTACGAAACACTATGTTTTTATTTCAGTATCGTATTACAGATTACCCACTTCTCCTGAAATCGGGACTGATCATTGTCTTGGTTATCCTTGCCTTCTTTCTTCATTCCTTTATAGAAGAAATGCATGTTGGTTTGGGTACTGTATTCTATAAGTAATAAACCTTGCCTATCAATTTGACCCACTATATACCCACACGAATTAGCCCAGACCAGTCACACCCTTCCTTCCTAACTCTATATCATAGCTTCTGTACTGGTCTTACCAACCAACAAATGCTCCAAAAATTCCCGAGATACAGCATTGATAAACTACTTGGAATGTTTCTACTTATTTCATTTGAAACAGAACCAGTTCACTAAAACTTATGGTCTGTATTTGGTCAAAGTGTAAAAATGAAATATACCAATTTAACTCTCACACTATGTAACTCTGAGACCATGGTCGAAATCGAAACGTTATATATATAGTTGATTAAATATACAGGGTATTTTGGTAATGGAATTACTATCTTTGGTTTTTAATAAATGTTTCGCTTTACAAGTGAAAGCAAAAACACAACAAAACTTGTAAAAGCCTTTTTTCCGTCCATCTTTCCTAAAAGTTGAACCAAGTGTCCCAAAGACTATACCACACCATATAGACACAAACTCCTCTATCCTAATCACCAGTATTACATCCAGCAATGAATACGCGAATGTCTATAAGAAACAGAATAGATCTTATTCATAAAAATGTAACTGACCCGTGTCACGTTTACATAACAATCGCCGGATTAATTCATATAACAATCTGTCACTTTATGAACACATCTCATGTTTCAGAAAATGTCAATTACAATGTGGGCAGATGTATGAATATCAGAAAATGGAAAACATGTGGTATAAATTAACCATGCAATGTATTTAGAAGAGCCCAGTCCATTTGTCATTGTTTACATGCTCTATAAAACTTTAAGAAATATTACAACTGTTTAGAATAAACTCATGTTCATTGAAGTGAATTATTAAAAAACAAAAACCCCATGTTTTCCCCCAACAGGAAGTTGAGATAATTTTACTACCACTGACAATTATAAAGAGACTAATTTTCTCGGTCTTCAGGTTGGATCGCCATTATGGGGGCCGTCCTACTCCTGGTATTGGCTGACGTCACAGATATGGAGAGTATTTTACACCGGGTAGAATGGGCAACTTTACTCTTCTTCGCTGCTCTATTTACAATGATGGAGGTACAGTCAGTCTTTGTTTGCTGATTTCACTGGGCTTTAACTCGAAAAGTCCCGAAAAATAATAAACAAATTTTATAAAATATATCTGTTTTTGTATATCGTCACACAATTTATTGAAAATAAACACGTGTTAAAAAAGATAATTGGAATATGTAAATAACATATTTGTCCCGCTCTCAATGACATTTTTTTTTCACCTGGCACAATTCTTTGATATATTTTTAAAACTAACTTTCCCTTTATGTTGACAGGCGTTAGCTAAGTTAGGTTTAATAGACTGGCTAGGTGAACAGATTGGCGCAGTGATATCAATGGTAAATCAGGACTATATTCTCACTGTGGCTATTGTTGCTATACTATGGATATCGGCTATTGCTTCCAGTTTTATCGACAACATACCCTATACAACTGCTATGGTAAGACAATATAAGGATAAAGAACATATAATGACAATGTTGATGGTAGCAGATCGTACCACTATATGCCCTTCACAATTAATCGTAATCAAGAGTGTTTTCAAAGACCGTAAAAATGGTATTACCGGGTTATTAAAAGACAAACAATAATACCTCTGAACTAACGGCAAAACACGTTATTGATTTGCGTTGTGCATTTATATATGATAAAAAGTGCACCATATCGAGCAAATAAAACAATTCAAGAAGAATTAAAAAAAAAAGAGCTTAACAACAATTATAAAGTTCCTGATGGCAGCTGCTCAATGAGACCGATGTCAAAGCTTATTGAATGTCTCTCTGAGTTGTTATTCGTGGACGCCCAACACGAGTTATTATATTGTAACCAGTAGCTAATGGCCTTCGTCACTTTACGCTAAAGAATTGTATAGAGTAACTGTGCCTGCAATACAGTTGCTGGTCGAGGTTGACCTGTAACAGCGAATGGTGTTTTCATTATGTCTATACAGGTGCCAGTTCTCGTGAAGCTGAGTGAAGATTCCAGATTGAACCTTCCGATTGAACCGTTGGTGTTCGCCTTGGCTTTTGGTGCCTGTCTGGGAGGTAATTATTCTTAACTAATCACATTGGTTAATTTTTATTTATTTATTGTTTTGATGCAGAAGTGTTTTCGGTTGCTGGAAACAGCTATTGGAAATGAAATTTTAATGAAACACATTGATTTTCAATATAGACATATACTTCGGAAAGAAAATGACTACATGATTTGTGGAAACTATCAATGGACGTCTGGAAATTGGAATAAAATTGTTGGCAGAGGATATTAAAGAGTCCTCGAAGCTAAAATTCAGAAAACGTTATTGTAGACCACATTATCTAGTAACACGAATGAACCTTTATTTGGTGATAATTCGGAGATAGTTTATATTGTTTATGGAATGCTCATGTCTGTAGGCAATGGTACGCTTATTGGGGCCTCTGCTAATGTTGTATGTGCGGGAATAGCAGAACAGCATGGTTACGGATTTACCTTCATCGAATTTTTCAAGTAAGTTTTACTTACTTCCAGATAGACCTTATACATTTTCAAAGATTAATCCCACCTGCACAGTGAAGTCCAACCATTCTAAAACAGATTCTTGATTAACTCTCGGAATCAAGTAGTTCTATGTATGGGTCGCAATCTCGAGTTATAAGAAGATAAAATATTAATTGATAAAAGTAGAGAAAGAAAAGTGTACACCCCTTCAATAGGGATCAAACTCAGACTCTTTAGCTAAGATAGAAAAGTATATATAGAACGACAACAAGTCTTATTTTATTCAGAGATATCGAGATTAGAACCTTAGCAATGTTATTTTTAATGACAATCTCAAGTTCTCCTTCTCAATTGGCTAAAGCAACGTTGCAAAATATTATGCAGGTCTAACTTGCAATCACTAGGAATTTGTGAATTGACTATGGACATTTTCTATCGAATTTGACATGTTACAGTGATAAAAAAAATAATTTTAACTTTATTACTTTTTTGTGTATTTCAGAATTGGCTTCCCAATGATGCTTGTGACGACCTTAATAAGCATGGTATATCTACTCATCGTCCATGTCGCTTTTGAATGGCACTGATGATTCGAAGATTGATTTCCTCATGTCACATTCAGAGACATTCACGACTAATAATACCGATTTGATTAAGGGCAATAGATTTTTCTAACTAAAGTTAACTTCACCTATTGGGCGCCTAAATTATAATCAATATAGTGTATGCTCTGGTGCTAGTAAACCGTAAGCCTATAACACAAATTCTTGAATACCATTTATTTACTCCTGTTCAGAGCTTGATCAGTCTGCTCTTTTACATGCCGGTGAAGTATATGTATAACTGAAAAACAAGGTTTTCTTTTCACCGAATTGTACACTCTTATTCTCAGTTTGATGATATTGTTAGTATTGCTCTTTGATTATACCGGTGACTGCGCTACAGTAGATTAAAGTGTAACAACAATGGTTTTTATAACTTGTACACCGATTTTGTTTTATTTCGGTAAGGTTGTAACTGAGAAATTTAAATTCTTGCCAAAAATCGAATGTATTTAATATAGGAAATCGATTTAATGTTCTTTCGCTTTTTGTCCTCCAGCAACTTAAAAGGGAAGAAAACAAAACACAATACCATAATCTAATCATACACCTTACAAAGTTGTTAACAAAAATGGTATAACATATTTGTATGATTCCTCGTTTTCCATTGAAAGCCACTTTAATGATGGTGATGTAAATAAAATGTTTGGTGGATTCTAGGGTATAGTATATCCATACTTTATACTATATCCCAGGTGGACTTACAGCAAATGTGGCATCTTTAAGAATATCTACCCGTTTTCACAGTAGAACATTTGCCCATCTTTACGACACATCCGGACATTTTTATTTTATCAAAGGCATCCGATAATTACCCGAAATTGAGTTACATTATCCAAAATATATTAAACAGCTATAGTAGCGAGATGTCCGGAAGGCAGAGGTTCATCCAATTTGTTGGTTCCTCTTGCTCACTGATTATTTGTGATATATAACAAACGAGATTGCCAATATTGGATGTATATATGCATAGCTTTTGCTTCTATTTATATACTTTTATTACATTAATATATTTACTTTTAAGCTCTTCTTTATAAAGCTTTAATTATTTATTCTGCTATCAGTGGTGTTGCTCTGCCTTGTAAATAAAAATGTCAATTAGAATGAAATTAGATCTTGCCTGTATATTAGCATATAGATAACGATCATTCTGGATTCATTTGTTAAAATCTCAAAATTTTGCTATAACTTTCACTGTCTGATCTAATGATCAATGGCTAATAAAGGATAAATTTGTGAGTCGTTTCTACGTGTAGTTTTCTTTATTTTGACGACTCTACGGTTAACCTATCAATCGACAATATGGTCCAGCTGGAGCCTAGACCGCCGTGCTGATTTTGAAGTTTTTAAAACCCATTGTATAGGTATACATTATGTATGTATTTTTAATGCAGAGAAAGAAAAGCTTGCTTGTATATATCGTTGGAAAGTTAGACTACTCAGGATTACAAATATGCAAATGGACTGAAGATCGAATTATAACGTTTAAATTTATTAATATCATCAGTGAATAATAGGGACATTTTGGTTAGTTTATTTATCAGGATGCAATTACTATAGCACAAAACAACTTAGTTTCTCTACTAGAATTGTCCTTGCACTGAAAAAAGGCGTCTTTTGTTTTCAACAATTTTGCTTAGAACGATTTCAGAGGAATTTTATTTGTCTATCCAACCTTATAGAAAGTCGTATAAAAACACAAAATATCTTTCAATTAAAAAAAAAAAAATCTAGGCCGAACTTGATGCGTAATATAAGTATAGTAACAGTATGTATGTATATTTTTGAAAAGCTTTGATACTCAGGATTTCACATATTCAAGTCTGCTGAAGGTCTAATTATACATTTAAAACTTATAAGAAGTTGAATTGATATTGACCGAAAATGGTAGTTTATTTAGTTGAATGCTATAACACAAAATAAATTAGTTTATCTACTGAAATAGCCCTTGTACTAAGAAAGGGTGTCTCGTGTTTTCGAAATTTTGCGTAGAGCGATAATTTATTCTCTCTTAAATTTGGAATCATTAGACGTTAATGTGTAACGATTCTCTTCCCAACTCACTTTTTCGGGGAAACACATGCTACAGTTCAACAAAAATGTCTCCATGATACCAGCGAGTGGTTCACATGGCCGATCCACCACCGGTCGAAGATAGTCATGAGCACTACCGATTGCTCATGGAACCTGAAAAATCGGGGTTCTTGTCGCAAATAGTGGAACGACTTTAGTCACGTTGTACATCTACACTCAATAGCGCTTTCACAAATTTGACTATGGAAATATACGAATAAACCATAGTCAGTGATATTGGACAGGTTGATTGGTTGATTGGCTTAACGCTGTCCTCAGCAGTAGCATCTTCCCTAAGCAGGGGTAAGGACGTATAAAATCAGACTTGCCTTGGGAAGGTGCAGTAGAGACGGCGAGAATTTTAATCAACGAATCCTTTTTTTTTTGATGATGTAGAAACAAGATTTAGCCAAGTTAACAATCACATTTGAAATAAAACTGCTTGCAAGATTACATCAAAGTCTATAGCTTTCATAGTGAACAACAGTCAAATAAAAACAGGACAAACGAGTTCAAGTATGTATTTCAACATAATATTTTGTTCATAAAATGCTCTGCTGTGCATACACCGATTATTTCTGGCCGGTTGGCTGATGTATTTATTACGCAAATTTAGAGATTATAGTACATATAGGTAAACACCACAAATATTACATTTATAAAAAGAAATACATATTATAATATAATATTATAAACAAACCAATCAAATGAAAGACAACAATAAACAACCTGTAAGTTGGATGGGATACTGGTATATATAGAGCATTAATAAGTATATTAGCCTCAATAAAGACAACTAATCAGACAACTGTGAAATACTTTGAATGAGGCACCTTAAAGGTATTCGGTATTCAATGCCTTATTTGATAAAGTCAAAGTTACTTTTCAGATAATGACCCGGACAATGTTTGCAGAGTGAGACCTCTATGAGATTCAAACAGAGAAATTAAGGCACAAATCGTCAGCAATTACAACAGACAATCTAGACAACTGAGCCAATCTGTCGGCAAACAATGATACGACTTAGAGCACTGGTCCAATATGTCAGCAAAAAAACATGAGACAACCTAGCCCGTTCTCCAACAGGTCAGCAAAACAATGAGACAATCTAGACCACTGGTCCAACAGGTCAGCAAAACAATGCGACAACCTAGACCACTGGCCCAATCGGTCAGCAACACAATGAGACAAATTAGACCACTGTACCAGCTTGTCAACAATACAATGAAACAACATAGACCCCTGTACCAACCTGTCAGCAGTACAAACATACAATCTAGACCCTGTACAGACAAACGACTACATATCCAATCTGTCAGCGGTCCATTTAGCCCATGTGTCAAATGTACAGACAATGGAGATAATTCAGCTGATCAATCATCAATACAGATTAGCTAACCTGTCAGCAGCACAGACAATTTTGACCTGGAAGCTAATCTATCAGCAACACAGACAACTTTGACCACTTAGCTAACCTATCAGCAACACAGACAACTGTGACCACTACGCTAACCTGTTAGCAGCACAGACAACTGTGACCACTACGCTAACCTAATAGCAGCACAGACAACTTTTACCACTGAACTAACATATCAGCAGCACAGACAACTGTGACCACTGAGCTAATCTGTCAGTAGCAGACAACTTTGACCACTGAGCTGACTGGTTAGTAGCACAAACTTTGACCATTGAGCTAACCTGTCAGCAGCACAGACAATTTTGACCACTGAGCTAACCTGTCAGTAGCACAGACAACTTTGACCACTGAGCTAACCTGTCAGTAGCACAGACAACTTTGACCACTGAGCTGACCTGTTAGTAGCACAGACAACCTTGACCACTGAGCTAACCTGTCAGCAGCACAGACATTTAAAGTGGACCACTGAGCCAATCAGGTGGTACATAATATAATTTGACACAAACATGCTGTAACAATATTAAAACATTTTATGGTAATAAATGTTGAATAGACCTTAAAACTTACAAAATTGTTCCTTCTTTGAAATAACAAGCCTTTCTTTGGAGTGGAATTAACATATACTATGTAATCCCAAACCGATGTCCATTCTGATGGATATACTATTGATCTCATACATACAAACATAAATATGATATTTTGAAAGCAAAGCTGTGCCCATGTCACCTGTACAAGTGACAGACATAATAGAATCACATATGAATTTATTAAGAATACAAAATAGGTATTATAATTCGTTAAAAATTAATAAGGTTAGAGTGTAAAATACTTTTCTTATATTTCAAATAATATTTTATACAAAGGTAGAGTAAAAAACCCCAAACATTTGTATGCCTCCAGGCTTCAACAGGGGACAAACTGGGGGTATTTGGCCATATGTGAATGAATGTATACATACGTTTTATATACGTACTTTATATTTAAAAATGATAAAACACTTGATCAAAAATCTAGGACTGAACAAGATACTAGATTTATGTAAAACTGAATATAATGAAGACAAATACATTGCAATGTATACCTAATATATCAATTAACAAAGTAAAATATCTGGAATGCACTCAAGACCCAGACCACTCGTTAACATATTGCATTTTAGATCAACATGATATTATTCCAAAGACAGATCATTTGGCTGCACAACTGTGGGAAGATAATTGAGACAAAAAACCCATGGCATGGAACTGGTGGATCACACACCACCTAACACAATCAAACTAGCCACCTCGATAGTGGCATGGAACTGGTGGATCACACACCACCTAACACAATCAAACTAGCCACCTTGATAGTGGCATGGAACTGGTGGATCACACACCACCTAACACAATCAAACTAGCCACCTCGATAGTGGCATGGAACTGGTGGA